>JAURVB010000183.1:0-20455 GCA_033002965.1 Piper betle | reverse complement strand
GACCCCAGGTGATGTGGAAATTATAACGTAAGTGCACGTGGTGAATCAAATAATAAAAGGGATAAGGAAGTATTGTCCTAAGAGGAATTAGTAGTAGAAATTCTCAATTACCAAAACTAATTTAATTAATTATACTTAAATGAAAGCAAATTCAAAGAATGATTTACTTATAAATTAAGATTAAATTAATCTAAAATGCAATATTTAAATTATATATTAACTTCAAGACAACAAACCTAGGATTTTAATTTCACCTAATGTCCTATATGATTAAAGTTATAACTTCTACCTATAAATTGCACATTTCAGTCATCAACCACGGGAATTAATTATTCATAATAATCTCATGATTCACCATAAACTTATCTCTCGCACCCAACTTCTATATCTCTATGAAATTGTGTAAGCAAAATGATACTTTAAGTTTTACCCTTAACAGTTACCAAGACATATGAGTATATCTCTATCTTACATGTGAATCACCCAAAACAGATGAACAAAGGCTATTTTATTCGATGACAAATTTTAATCTATCTATCTCTAGACAAGATCAAATCTTTAGATCTAACAATAGATGACCAAGTCTAATGATAGCATTAAGAACAGAATAAAATAGATGATCCAACATCACAACCACATAGATAAAAATTAATAACCTTTATTAATCAATGCACTAGGTGACATTGAAAATCCTAGAAAAGAATTTACTCCATAAAATATTCGATTAAACTCAAGAAATTCATATGTGATATGAAATACATCATTTAATGACAAAGAAAACTAAATCAAAATAAGAAAAACTCTTTTTGAGAAAGCGTCTTCTTCTTCTGATCCAACTTCTTTGTCGTTCATTCTCGTCTTTCGTGTCGTCCCATAGCAATCCAGAGTTGTTTTTTCTTCCTCCTCCTCTCATCTTTAAAACCCTAATCAAGTTTATAAATGATCCACCCAATAGCATAAGTGGGGCCCACCATAAAATCCCGAAATACTGAAAATTTATTTTTTGCCGCTAGTGCTCAAGCATTCTGATCTCCTGCGCTTGACGCTCTGGATTCGACTATAATTCCTTCTAAACCGTAGGGCCAGTGCTCGAGCGCTCTAAATCCCAACGCTTGAGCGCTCGGGTTTCGGCCAAAACACCAAAGTACACTTTTTTTACCCGAATTTGTTCTGAATTCATTCTGGATCATCTTCTAACTCTTATACTCTTTGCCAAAATAATATTAATTAGCACTTTTTACACCAAAATCACAATGATCTCTTGTTTTATTAATAATACCTAATAAACTCCTAAACTATTAAAATTAAAATAAAAATCACTCGAAGCATGACAAACACTCAATATCAAATGCAAAGAATAATAACTCTTTTACAGAATCACACCCCAAAACTTGAATATTTGCTAGTCCCAAGCAAAACCTAAACTAGACTCAACTCATTTCTCTAATCGACACAACCCATCCAACAAATCAATTTATAACTTCTCATTAGTGCACGAATATTATTTCTTGAAATCAAATAATAACATTCCAAAATTCACAAGATATCAAATTGCAAAATAAAGATGCAAACATAATTCCCAATACGAAAAGAAAATAAAACTCCCAAACTTATCTCTGAAATGAGTTTAGAATCAGCTTATACCATCATCCAATACAATTAAATCAAATTCTCCATAAGTTCATGTATCGATTTTCTCTCCACTAATATAAGTACCTTGCCAATCAAGATCAAGAGGACTTTATAGGTTGTAATGGGGCTAGGCTAAAGGCTAAAAATTGATATCAAAATAAAAACAATAAACCCTAGCTCAAGACTCTTTCCAAGCTTGAAACAAATTAATTTAAATCCTTGTCAACAACAATGTCATCCAATCATTCACATTCTGCATTGAAAAACACACATAATTGATAAAATAACCACGAGACACAATTTTTTTTTATATTAACTGCTACAATTTCAACACTTCATACTTTTTTCTTTTGTCCTTTTCTTTTCATCCAAATAAACTTCATACCCAAAAATATCATTCTCATTTAGTAATCAATTCATTCCAACCTTGGAAAAAGTTAATCACTAAGGTTTTAGGTTAGGACAATTAACAAACAGGGATAAATAAAATGAAATAAAGGCTAAGTCTGTTATTATCATAGGACAACAAGTAGAACAGGTTAACTTTATGGCTCAAAATTGGCTGAAATAAGGATAAATAAAGGGTAGCTTGAAAGGACCTGGTTAACAAACTCACTTACATCACTTCTATCATGAAAAATCACTTATGATTAATTTTTACTAGAATTCTAGATCATTTTCTTCAATTATATTGACAATAACATAAACATCATCTAAGCATCATCAAAATCAAGTCGAAAGTTACATAAAAATTATATAGGGAAAAACATTCACAACTCCACTCACAATATAGACACCCATAGAATCTCTTCATATTATATTATCAAACAAAGAAAAATAACGAACACTTCTATCATCTAACAAATTAATAAGTTGGATGAGTCATATGAAATAAAGAAGAACACTAATGAAAGAAACCTAAAAAAAAACTACTAACAACTCCTAATTTATTTTAACATCAAATAAACCCTCCCAAACTTAAACAATGCATTGTCCCAATGCTAAAAATAATAGACTCAAAGTGACAAAGCAAAAGGACTTCCTTGTTAAAACCAAATAATTGAAGGGGATAAAACAGACACTTAACAAGGTGACTGGGGCCATGTCCCCCAACTAGATGACGAGCTGGTAGAAGAAGGCATAACAAAACGGTCCAGAACATCGCTGAAAGTAGACGAAGAAGTATCAATGTCTGTCCCAAACTGTGCTTGCACATGTGGCAACATCCACCTGGAAGACCACCCTGCATATCTTCCTCGTCCATAGGAATAGGGTCAACCTAGATAGATGAAGCAGGAATTTGAATGAAATCTGAATGAAGTTCCGGATAAACTGGGATCTCTTCCTGTGGAATACCCTGATGTAATAAAAGCCGGATCATTTGAGACTGCATTTGAAGCTACCATTCATATTGATAACGCATAAACTCAGCCTGATGCTTCTGCTCTCTCTGAATGGCATCCAAGCAGTCCTCTATAGTGATATGAACACTTCAACGAGCTGGTTGTGGATGAATGGGCCGGGCAACACCAAGGGTTCCATGAGGTGGTGAAGGTTGTTGAAAATTCACTCCATTTGCTGCACACGTTGTTGAGAATTCTGGCGATAAGTATACCGGGTCTCAATCACCCTCTTGATCGGTAACAAAGGCCGCATATGATATTCTTCTGACTCAATTACTACGCCTGCTTGATGGCATAATGCAGTAATCAAAGAGGGGAACCACATACCGATAGCGGCAGTGATGGATGTTTTCACAATCTTAGCCCGAATGAGGTAGCTGATATCAATGCTCATACCAGTCACAATAGCATATACCAGCTTGGCCCACTCCAAAGTAGCATGGCTAGTGTGTTTCCCAGGGTCCAATCTGGTAACCACTTTGAACAGTTGACAACTAACTTTGAACTACCTTTGAACTAACTTTGAACTACTTATAATTATTAGTCCATGTCATCTCCCATGGAGCATCACCATGACAAATTTTGCTTGTCAACTCATCCACATCTATGTCATCCTTGTCGTAGTAGGGTGTCTATTGATCATTGGGAATGTTGGGACTACCATAGTAAGCATTAATGGACTTCGCATCAAAATGCACCCTCTGACCCTGCACACAACATTTGTTTTGTCTTGCATTCAGCATATTGGCATAAAATTCTTTGACAATTGCAAGAACTGCAGGTGGGGGAACTGCCACAAACTTCTCCCAGTCACGATCATAAAATGCTTGTTGCATCGAATTATCCCACCCTTCATTGAGCTTAAGGCCCCGCTCTTCGATCATGACTTTCTGAGTAAGTTCATTATTAAACCAAAGCCAAGCTTCATTAGATCCAAACTTAAGACTCCTCTGCAGGGGAAGACGACACTTTTCCTTTCCTAGGCATTTTGTCCTTGAGGGTGAATAAATAACACAATAAATACACAAGTGTAGCATAACACCAAATAAATCATAAAAATTGGCTCAAAAGTGATAATTAACAAGAGCAAGCCAACGGATAAAATTTATTTTGATCACCCATAATTACTCCTAAACACACCTATATATATAATTATGTGAAAAAAAGTGGTACTAATTCAACAATTTCCAAATAAAAGGAGGTAATTAAAATTAAATAACAACCCACTCAAACCACCTTTTATTCCAATGTAAATAAGAACATTTTGTTCCAAAAATTCATGATCTAAATTAGGGTATAGATGATAATCCAAACAACACATTAATTAACTATATTAATCAAACCAACACAAACCCTATATCCCAAATTCACACAATAACAATTACAATTAAAGTTGTGCAAAGCATAAATCTTATCCCAATCACAATTTAAATTAAAGCCCTAACGAATTAACATGTAAATAAAAGGGAATGATTAAAGAAAAAAAATCAAACCTTTAGGGTGAAAGGGAAAGAAAAAGAAGAGAGAAGGGATAGGAAATGAGTCGTCAGAGTAGTGGCCAGACAGTTGGTAGAGATGCTGCCATCACCGTTGCCCAAGCTGCCGCCGTTGTCGCCCAAGGAGTCGTTGCCACGTTAGAGGGGGATAGATGAGAAGAAGGATCCCACTCCCCCCCCTCCTCTCTTTTTCATTAAAACCCGTTGAGTGAGCACTCGAGCACTCTAAGTTAGAACGCTCAAGCGCTCTCCCCTCGGTTAAGCATGTTATACTAAATCAGACGAGCACTCAAGCATCCTGTTTCCAAGAGCTCAAGCGCTGGCCTCCCAGTTAAGCCCGTCATTCTTTTTTTAGATGAAAATTAATGATAAACAATTCAAAACTCTCTAACAAAAATTAAAATAAAACAAACACAAATAAAAACCAAAGCTAAAAGAAACTCCCGAAATAAAAAATAAACAACCTATCTTACAAAAATTAACTAAAACGCATGGGTAGCATCCCATGAAGCGCTAAATTTATAGTCCTTAGCCTGACTGTTCTAAGTACCTAATATGGGGATAAAGTAATGGAGGTTTGGTGTACAGGAACATTACCTGCAAGATAAGGCTTAAGTCTCTACCCATTAACTTTAAAACCTGTACCTAAACCTTCCTTATAAATTTCCACAGCTCTATGGGGAAATACTTGTTGGACGAGGAAAGGGCCAAACCATCGTGATTTAAATTTTCCTGGAAACAATTTCAACCTTGAGTTAAATAATAATACCTATTGTCTAGGTTGAAAAGTATGACGGGAAATATTCTGATCATGCCACTTCTTTGTCTTTTCCTTATATAGTTTGGTACTTTCGTATGCCTCCATTTGGAACTCATCTAGCTCATTTAATTGAAGAAGTCTTTTTAATAGCCCAGTATCCATTGTGTTCGAGCTCCACTGGAAGATGGCAAGCTTATCCAAAAATCAACCGATACGGAGACATTCCAAGGGGTGTTTTATAAGCCATCCTATATACCTATAAAGCATCATCCAAACGTATAGACCAATCCTTCCAGGAGGGGAAAACAATCTTTTCCAAAATTCTTTTAATTTCCCTATTAGAAATTTCAGCTTGTCCACTTGTCTGGAGGTGATAAGTTGTGGCTATTTTATACTTGATCCTATATTTTTGCAACAAAATATCAAATTGACAATTACAAAAATGTGTACCAGCATCACTAATAATAGCTCTAGGAGTGCCAAAATGAGTAAAAATATATTTTTTTCAAGAATTTCAATACCACATTAGCATTATTAGTTGGGAAAGCAGCTGCTTCCATCCATTTTGATACATAACTAACTGCTACCAGGATGTACAGGTTCTAATGAGATGGCATGAACGGTCCCATAAAATCAATTCCCTAGATGTCAAAAAGTTTCATTTCTAAAATGGTTAGTAAGTGGCATTTCTTGATGACGTGAGATATTTCCCACTCTTTGACAACAATCACATTGCAAAACAAAAAGATGTGAGTCTTTAAATAAAGTAGGTCAATGAAATCCAGATTGAAAAATTTTCATCGCGGTCCGATGCTCCACCAAAATGACCACCATAATTGGAGGAGTGACAATGATGGATAATGCTATCTATCTCTTCGTCCGGCACACACCTCCAAAAACTTGGTCACTACAACGTTTGAATAAGAAAGGTTCATCCCATGAATAAGCACGCACATCATGAAGGAACCGCTTCTTTTGGTGAGATGTCAGATCGGAAGGACGTACCTGACAAACAAGAAAATTTACATAATCAACAAACCAAGGAATGTGAGAATGGAGAATGTGATACCTTTAAAAATTGTTCATTTGTAAAATAATCATTAATCCGTAGTGAAGGGTAATCTAACTTCCTTTCTCAAGTCGAGAAAGATGATCAGCTACTTTATTTTCAGACCCTTTTCGGTCTTTGATTACCAAATCAAACTCTTTTAGTAGGAGCACCCATTGAATTAACCTTGGTTTGACATCTTTTTCTCAAATAGATATTTAAGAGCTGCATGATCTATATAAACAATTACATTAGTAAAAATGAGATAAGACTGAAATTTTTCAAAGGCATACACAACAGCTAACAATTCTTTTTTAGTGATAGTGTAATTCAATTGAACCTTGTTGAGTGTCTTGTTTGCATAATAAATTGTGTGAAAATTTTTATCTTTTCATTGCCCCAAAATAGCACCAACTGTATAATCACTGGCATCACACATTAGCTCGAATGGTAAATTCCAATCAGGGCAAGCAAGTATTGGAAAAGAAATTAAATGGGCTTTTAAAGCTTCAAAAGCTCCTAAACACAACATTTATATCAAAAGAAACATCTTTTTCTAACAAATTAGAGAGTGGCTTAGCAATTTTAGAAAAATCTTTAATAAAACGACGATAAAAACTTGCATGCCCAAGAAAACTTCTAACTCATTTAATTGATGTTCGGATGGGCAGTTTTTCACTTGTTTCAATCTTTGCTCTATCCATTTCCAAGCCCTTGCTAGAAGCTCTGTGGCCCAAAACAATTCCCTCTTGTACCATGAAATGACACTTCTCCCAATTGAGTACCAAATTGGTGTCTTCGCATCGGTGGAGAACCCAATCAAGAACCTGCAAACAATTATCATAAATATCACCAAAAATAGAGAAATCATCTATAAATACCTCCATTCCATGTTCCACTATGTCTGAAAAAATTGTCATCATGCATCGCTTAAAAGTGGCTGGAGCATTGCAAAGGCCAAATGGCATCCTGCAAGATGCAAATGTACCATACAGACATGTAAATGTTGTTTTCTCTTGATCCTCCAGGAGGATAACAATTTGATTGTATCTCGAATATCCATCAAGGAAACAGTAAAGCTGTTTGCCTTCTAGCCTATCCAATATTTGGTCAATGAATGGTAATGGAAAGTAATATTTTCTGGTAGATTTGTTGAGTTTTCGGTAATCCATGCATACTCTCCATCCTGTCACTGTCCTTGTTAGAATTAATTCATTTTTCTCATTTGCTACCACTGTCATACCACCCTTCTTAGGTACACATTGCACAAGACTCACCCAAGAACTGTCAGAAATAGGAAAAATTATACCTGCATCAAGCCACTTAATGATTTCTTTCTTGACAACATCCTTCATGATTGGATTTAGCCGCTACTGATATTCCACTGAGGGTTTATATTCATCTTCAAGAATGATTTTATGCATACAAAAGCAAAGACTAACACCATGAATGCCAACAATAGTCCATCTTATAGCCAACTTATGCTCCCGCAATATTCTTAATAGCTTGTCTTTCTGCATACTAGTTAAAGCAGACGAAATAATAACCGATAAAGTGTTAAAAGGGCCTAGAAATGCATACCTCAAATGGGATGGAAGTTGTTTCAACTCCAAGGTCAGTGGGACTTCAATGGAAAGCTTGATCCTCATCAATATTGAAGGTTGCAATTCCAAAGATTCAAATTTATCTTGACCTCGAGTGAATATTGGAGTAGAATTTAGCAGTTGCAATACTCCATTTTCTCCTCATCACCAAAATCATCAACATCAAAAACTAATGTGGCTACTAAAGGGTCAATGAGATACATTTCCTCGAACATAGTTGATGAAGGAGAATGGATTTCATCACTATAAAAACAATCATCTGCTGGTTCCGGATATTGCATAGCCATAAAAATATTAAAGACCACTTCTTCATCATCTATTCTTAATATCAATTCACCAGCAACTACATCAATCAATGTCCTCCTAGTGTCAAGAAAAGGCCTGCCGATTATAATAGGTACATTTGACTCTTCCTCCATGTCCACAATTACAAAATCGGTTAGGAATATGAATTTGTCACCTGAACAAGTATGTTTTCAATCTCCCCTTCTGGAAAAATGTAGGAGTGGTCAGCCAATTGTAGTTTATTCGTGTTGTGTTTTAACTCCCCCAAACCTAGCTTTCTATATATAGAAAGAGGCATCAAATTAATACTTGCACCTAAGTCACATAATGCTTGATAAATAACTTTGGGCCTATAGCACAAGGAATAGTAAACCGCCCTCGGTCTTTGAGGTTTGGTGGAAACTTCCTTTGTAGTACAACACTACACTCTTCATTAAGGGCAATTGTTTTAAAATCGTCCAATTTTTCTTCTTAGATAATATTTGCTTCATGAATTTAGCATAGCTCAGCATCTTCTCTAGCACTTCAGCATATAGGATATTTATAGAAAGCATCTTAAACACCTCCAAGAATTGCTGAAATTTGTTGCCTTTTCTACTTTTCTGTAGTCTGTGAGGATATGGAACTCTTGAGAACTAGTTATGTTGATCAAATGAACCCTTAGGTGGTAGGACTTCTACCAAGTCATCCTTGTTTTCTTCATTTCGTTCAACTGCCTCTGGGTTCACCATGGGAATTGGTGTCTTTTGATTATGAGGATTTTCCAATTCCTTACTACTTCTCAATGTAATGACTTACATTCTTTACCATCTTCCCTAGGATTTTGAATATCACTAAGAAGTCCACCTTATGGCCTATTACTCAATGCACTAGCAATCTGACCCATTTGATTTTCCAAATTCCTCATAGAAGCCTACTGACTTTGCACAAATTGCGTAAATAATTCCTCCATAGTTGGTTTCTTTTACTAAGGTTGTACTCTATTATGCTGAAAACCTAGAGGAGCTTGTTGTCGTGGACCTGACATTGAGGCTTGGTTGCCTCTCCATGCAAAGTTTGGATGATTCCTCCATCCTAGATTGTAAGTATTGGAATAAGGATTATTTTGCTGTCTAGTATAGCTTCCAATAAAATTTATTGATTCAGGATTGTTGACACAATGCTCAGTAGGATGTCTTTCACCACACCACTCACACTTAGTTGCTATCATGTTCACTAAATTCACATTAGAATTCATCTCTAAAGCTTGCATTTATTTTGACAGAGCAGCCACTTGTGTAGACAAAGCGCTCAATGTGTCCACTTCAAGAATACCTCCACTCTTCTTCCTCATTGCTTTGTCCTGCCCCATCTGATAATTGTTAGAAGCTAGCTTTTCCAATAACTCATTAGCTTCTCTAAATGATTTGCTCATGAGGGATCCAGTGGCAGTAGCATCTATAATGGATTTAGTTTGTCCATGGAGTCCATTGTAAAATGTTTGAATTTGAACCCACGGGGCTATTCCATGGTATGGACACTTCTTTAGTAAATCCTTAAACCTCTCCCATGCATCATAAAGCGATTCATTATCCAGCTACACAAAAGAAGTAATATCATTACGAAAATTGACAATTTTAGACAGTGGAAAGTATTTAAGCAAAAATATTTTCGCTAATTCATCCCAAGTGGTGATAGAATTAGGCGCCTATGAATTCAACCATAATCTTGCATTTCCGGCTAAAGAATATGAAAATAATCGAAGCCGGGTAGCTTCTTCAGACACTTGATTTATTTTAAATGAATCACAAATAGCAATAAAATTGAGTAGGTGAGTATGAGGATCTTCATGCGCCAGTCCTACGACTTGTCCCACGGTTTGCAGCATTTGGAACATCATTGTTTCAACTCAAAGCTATTTGCTTCAATCGGTGGCCTGAGAATGCTTGAATGTAATTCGTCTAAAACGGGAAGAGCAAACTCTTCCAGAGCTTTTGTGTCATCAACATTGGCTGCCGGTGGAAGATTATTATTCCTCTGCCTTGCCTCCATTGCTCTCCGAACCCTAGCTTCTTGGAGTAGTGGCCGACAAGTTCTCTCGATCTCTGGGTTATATGGTTCTAGATCCTGAGTACCTTCTCCTTGCATGCACTATGCAATACCTAATTAAATAATAAAGAAAAAAACTTAAAAAGAGATGAGAACAATTTAAACAAACAATCAAACTAATTTCAATAAAATCAAATTCTAGTTTAATTCCACAGTAACGGCATCAAAAACTTGATGTGGAAATTATAACATAAGTGCACGTGCTAAATCAAGTTATAAAAGTGATAAGAAAGTATTGTCCCACAAGAAATTAGTAGTAGAAATTATCAATTATCAAAACTAATTTAATTAATTATACTTAAATGAAAGCAAATTCAAAGATTGATTTAATTATGAATTAAGATTAAATTAATCTAGCATGCAATATTTAAATTATATATTAACTTCAAGACGACAAACTTAGGATTTTCACTTTCACCTACTACTCTATATGATTAAAGTTAAAACTTCTACCTATGAGTTACACATTTGGATCATTAACCACGAGAATTAATTATTCATGATAATCTCTCGATTCACCATAAATTTATCACTCGCACCCAACTTTTATATTTCTATGAAATTGTGTATCCAAAATGATACTTTAAGTTTTGCCTTTAACAGTTACCCAAGATATATGAGTATATCTCTATCTTACATGTGAATCGCTTAAAACAGATGAACAAAGGTTATTTTATTCGATGACAAATTTGATCTATCTATCTCTAGACAAAATCAAATCTTTAGATCTAACAATAAATGACCAGTCTAATGATAGCATTAAAAACAGAATATAATAGATGATCCAACATCACAACCACATAGATAAAAATTAATGACCTTTATTAATCCATGCACTAGGTGTCATTGAAAATCCTAGACAAGAATTTACTCCATAAAATATTTGATTAAACTCAAAAAATTCATATGTGATATGAAATACATCATTTAATTACAAAGAAAACTAAATCAAAATAAGAAAAACTCTTTTTGAAAAAGCATCTTTTTCTTCTGATCCAACTTCTTTGTCGTTCCTTCTCGCCTTTCATGTTGTCGCTTAGCCATCCAGAGTTGTTTTTTCTTCCTAGTCCTCTCATCTTTAAAACCCTAATCAAGTTTATAAATGATCCACCCAACAGTATAAGTGGGGCCCACCATAAAATATCAAAATACTGAAAATTTGTTTTTCCGCCCCCAGCACTCAAGCGTTCTTATCTCCAGTGCTCGAGCACTCTCGTCTCGGCTATAATTCCTTCTAAATCACAGGGCCAGCGCTCGAGCGCTGGAATTCGGCTAGAACACCAAAGTATGCTTTTTCTACCCGAATTTATTCTGAATTCATTCTGGATCATCTTCTAACTCTTATACCCTGCCAAAACAATATTAATCAGCACTTTTTACACCAAAATCACAATGATTTCTTGTTTTATTAATAATACCTAATAAACTCATAAACTAATTAAATTAAAATAAAAATCATTCGAAGCATGACAAAAACTCAATATCAAATGCAAAGAATAATAACTCTTTTACAGAGTTATCATCAGGCCACAAAAGGGTCGATCGGACAAGCTGACCGACCCCGCCGGACTCACAGCTGTCGTCGCTACCACCCTCACCACTACCAAAGTTGGGTTGAGCTTGCCGAACCGATGCTGCCCATAGCCTTGATTGCTTTGCGGAAAAATTTACCAAAAACTGTCAAAAAGCCTTCAAAAAATCATCAAAAACTATAGAACAACCGCCAAAAACCCCACGAAAATTGGATTAGCTTAAATTCACCAAAAATCGCCTGATTTTTGCCAAATTCGTCCATCTAAAACCGATCGAACTTCGGACACCGCCTGGTGCTGAATTCAAGTCTCGAACTGCATCACAAACCCTACTCGTCGGATTGAATGAGATCCAATTCACACAAATAGTGCTAATTGTTGAGAAAAATCCCCAAAGTTGGAGATCGATCACAATAACAATGAACACATGATAGAAGAAAATGCATAGAAGAAATAAGATAAAACAAACACAAAAGAATGATAAAGAATTAAGGTGAAAAACTCTCCATCTATCAAGAGTTAAAAGCCACAGGATAACGACGAACAATTAACTACTTCAATTAAAATTATAACCCTCGAGCTCACAGAGATGTACAAGATCACTCACCCAGCCCTTACAATTGAGATCTCAAGATTTTTCTTTTCCTCATCACTTTGCATAGGATCACAGTGGTGAATAAGGTTTCCCTTGCCACTCCTTATATCTTATTTCTCTCCTCTCTATTACTTCTCTATCTCATCCATCCAGTTCAAGAATGAGGCTTAAACAATTTTTTATAAAGTTATTTTGAGTCTCCATATCTTCAATGATAGTACACCAAATAATCACCACTATTTCATATTTGGAGACTTTTTTTTGGCATTCCCATGATTTCCTTTAACATTTTGAATGTTATAATGGGTTACAAATAATTAATATTTATAGTGCAAATATTAACAATTATCAATGACAAAACTTTTGATCGCAGTTCTATTTTTTCACGCTTTTCTCCTTCGTCCGTGGATTTAGGCGGAAAAACAAAAACAAACTTTATAAAAGTTTTATTATTACTACGCAAAAAGCTTTAAAAATACTTTTTTCTAAAGCTAAAAGCTAAAATCTACTCTGATAGAGTGTACACGCTGCTTGAGAGGCCACTTGTGAGACATAGGAAGGCCTCGTGAGTGGCATTTTTACCTATTCACACCCCCACACCACACACCCGCCCCACCCCCCCCCCGCCACCACCCCCCGACACCCACAGGCGGCTCCCTACCGTGTAAACAAAAAGAAATAAACATGGAGCAATAAATCATCAGGTTAAGTAGAAACCATTGTTAATAGAGGAGATAACAGCGAAGCAATATAATGCACTCCGCACGGTTAACTTGAAAATTTTGTTAAAGAATGTTCTCAACAAATTATTCTGCATATTAAAGCACACAGTGTTCATCAAGAACACACACACTAGCTCAATTTACTCCTGATGAACATTTTGTCTCATACTTGCGAACATACTAAGCCTTAAAAATTGCTTCCAATAGAATATTTTAATAAATATTAAATGATTTTCTTACTCAAAATTTTAGCTTTTGAGATGAGTGGCAATTCAAACCATCTAAACATGATTAAACAAGTATCAAGCATGAGGATGAAATAAGAAATACCATGAGTGTATGTCAAATGCATTAATCTTCAACACAAGACACATAGAGGAGAACATTGAACAAGTTTTAAAATTGCAATTTTATGACCAAAAGCTAGAATATATATATATATGGGAAAAGTTTCTCTTAGCAAGAGGCAGAGAGAAAAATCTGCAACAAACTTTTTCCACGACCATTTGATTATATCCAACCGTCCATATTAGAAAGCCCTTTATTAACCACCAAACATTTCCCATCCCCCATCACCACAGTCATCCGGCACCATCCTGCCCTGGCGTTGTCCCATCCCCCGTCGCTATCTTGATGGGTCACCACCGCCATCTGGCTCCCTCCCACCCCCGGCGTTGTCCCATCACCCATCACCATCTTGGTGGATCACCTCCATCATCGGGCACCATCCCTCCGCTGGCGATGCCTTCCCATCCCCTAACGCCTTCCCATCCCCTAACGCCGTCCCATACCCTAACTCCGTCCCATCCCTCGGCGCCATCCATTTTTGCCACCATATCAATATACAGGTTTTTTATGCTTCTTTCCATCCAATAGACAGGTTTTTGATTGATTGTGGTCAGAATACAACATTAGCAGCCAAAATGGCCGGTAATTCAAACCAGATTTAGGATGTCCGTCTGTGTCTCTATCTCCCATTTCTGATTCTTTAGTTTACAACAGTGCTCTGAATGACTTGGTGCATCCTTTTCGGTCTGCTCGTGTCTTTGACAAGCCATCAGCCTATCCATTGGTGTCAAGCCAGGACTCCACTGGTTGAGATTGCACTTCTATCCAATTCAAGACCCGCATTACAACCTGAGAAACGCCATCTTTTCCATCAAGGCAAATTCATATACCATGCGCAACAGGTTCCCATTAATGAATAGTGGAGAGCCTTTCACTCTCACCATGGAATTTGTTATCCAAGTTAATCCAAGTTCAAATTCTTTGCAGCTGACACTCTCCCCCATTAATGGTTCCACTGCATACATCCATGGCATAGAAGTGGATCTATGTAATCTTCATTTAGTTGATGTGTAATTTTTAATGGGATGTGGATGCAAAGGAAAGACTTTTGTGAACATTTGTCTTATATTTATGTAAAAGAGAATCACAATTTATTTTATTGAAGTGGTAGTCATCATTTCAGAGGTTCTTGTTGTACAACCCCTCTAAAGAATATGTTATGAGTGTGTTACAATATTTTGAACCCTGTTTAGGAGTGATCAAGTCAGTATTCTCAGGTATCTGTCACAATTCCAAAAGCCTTGCTGGTCATGATACTCCGGTTCAAACAACAGTCTCTCAAGTTGAGACATCTCCTTTTAGGGGTGACCAGTATAACAAAGAACCATCATTCACTAGTCTTGTTGCCTCTCCTGATGTGGATGATAAAATACAGTTTGTGCCCACACTAAACGAGAACCTACAGTTCTCTAGGCAACGGAACCGTCGACATATGTGACACCTGCATAGGCTCTGCCTATTCACCTTATTTACCACCTCCTTTAGTGGAGCCCAGCTACTCATTTTCTGAAGGTAACAATTGTCAATCCATATGAGTTAACAATAGAGGATTTCAATCCAATCTTTGTTCTCATAAAATCCTTCAAAAATAGAAAAATGAAAATAGTGTTGAAAAAAATTAACAATCACATATTTGTTTAAATGCAATCCAACCATGTTTTTCTATCACATCATTATGGTACTTTTAATAAAAAAGGTGATCCATCAAACCACATACATGGAAGTTGCTCCTTGGTATTTTCACATGACACCTGCTCAACTGCAAATGAAACATACATATACCGTATTGACAAAATGACATTTAGCCCGCTAAAAATTTATACACCAATCAACTAAAACGACCTCTAACACAAGAATTGATAATGAATATAAAAAAGCATAAATATTGGTTCACCAATCTAATAAAAAGATTTCTTTCATCATAAAATTAAACAAAGATTGACTAAAGCTGCCAATCTACCAACAAAACCCATATATTGAAAATTGAAATTGGCAAAGCCGGACACAATATTCAACTGGCTAATACCAACTATAAACGAAAAATGAATTAATGCATCCTCTAATGAAAATTGAAATGGGCTTTATTATATTGTTTACTGTAACACTCCGTTTCAGTTCACCCATGAACCAACCCAAAAATGTTAATGGCAATGGAACCATTCGCTAATCTACTTAATTTATTTAAGCCAACCCAGATATACTCTCAGGGTCTCAAGATGGTTACATAATATGCAAAGCATGGATGAGATGTTTGGATTCTAATATTGTCCTAAATGCGTGCTATGATATACAAACAAACACACAACAAACTAAACAAACAAAAAGTTCAAAAGAAATATTTACTTTTAAAGCAAAACGAATAAAGCCTCCTATAAAAGTGCAATAGGGGTGACCCTGTCAACAACAAGTAATATATATTTATAACAATAAAAATCCATAACCACAGTTCAAACACATTATTTTCTACACATTCTAGATAACCTTACTTTCCTCATCATATGAGTCGAGTCTAAGCTTCATTGCTCACCTATTTATTTTCCATTCTCTATTTCATTCACATGCAAGATATTTATAACTGTTCACAGAATAGTATTTCAATTTCATCATCTACAGTCCAACATATATCATCATCACTAGTTACACTCGACAGGTACATGTGTGCACGATTTCAATGCTGCTCCTTCACTGACGCCGATAGCACTTATTCTTTAGAGTTCTCACCTATATATATAATAAAAATATCAATAAAGAGTGTTACTAGTCCAAAAATAACTAGTAACAAACTAACCAGGAAAGTTGACCCCTGTTGACTGAAAACCTCTATTAATCTTCCTCAAGACCTCATATGAAGGCAATAACTGGGAACCGTCGACCTCTGTGTGATAATGTTCCCTTTCTATCTCATCCTCATGCATTGGCCACTTTAAGCTATCCCTTGTGCAAAAAATCATTCTCTTTCCTCTCAACCATCTACATCCTTCGTATCACTCTTGGTCCTGATGTATTGAGGCCAAGTACTCTTAAACATGAGCCTTTAATACCCTTTGAAGCAACAAGTCTAAACTTGCGGCTGATAGAAGCACCTGTAAACCTCCACACTTCTCCCAGGTTTAAAAGCTCGAAGGTAGAGTTATCAAGATCCCTTAGGAATGGAATAGACGCTTACCAATTCCAGAGCCCGCTATGATGAACGCACTCCCTATCTCAAGAGGCGGCCGTTGGTTTTCCCTCATCTTATATCTCATTGAAAACACAAAAACTACATATACATAGGCTTAGGTAGGGATTTCAAAAACAAACTCCTATGGATCTCATCCTCGAGGGTTATTAATTCGGAAATACAATCAGCTAAATGGCCCGTGTGGAGTGGGATACGACAAATCCACCACTCGACATCTCCGCTTACCCGTTAAAACAAACACGACAGAGTATAGAAGTCAAACCAGAAGCGAATCCTAAACGGACCTGGTAAGAAGCTCCAATCGTGTCCACGTGCTTAGGCGGCGAGCTCCTACTTTGTACCTACACATTAAATCTAGAAGCTAACGTCTGCTAACTAAATAATGCATCAAACTCATCACCGACACCATACTCACAATACACTCATCACCCATCAATAGTCAAACTATCATCAATGTAAGAATATTTCTAGCTCATCCCATTTATATCGATTTTATTATATTTTTAAATTACGTTACAGTCAATCGGTAGTAGTTACAAGGGCAGAGTCGAGCGTTTGGGGGGAGAAAGTGTCAGGGTTATGTTCGGTGGCAATTTCGTGAATAAAACTTGACTCGACTTCGACTTAGTAAAAAATATTAACTAACTCATAATAAATCTTTAAAAAATCTAAAACAATAAGAAAAATCTCCATAAAATATAATACACACAATAACATCATAATAACATTGTTCTATAACTAATAACCCACCCAAACTACCCTATAATGCATCATAATACGTTGTTCGACCTAAAAAAAATCTACGATTAAATACAAAAAAATATCTTTGCATACTTTCATATAGTATAACAACCTATTTCTCATCATCTTTCCAACATTATCATCATATACTTAAGCACACTCTGACCTTATCGCTCATAACATACGACTAGGCTTCGATGCAGCATGCGGTTCATGAAATTGACTCGACTTGGCCCAACGGTTCAATCGATTAGTTCACTAATGTAAAACTCTAACTTGAGTCACGAGTTTCACATTTACAACAACTCTCAATTATTTGTGTGCAACAAGTTCACCTTAAGGTCACTTATCAAAAGCTTATTAGTTAGGTTGCTAAGGAGTTAGTTTTTTATCTATCAATCAAAGTAGTAACGAAAATCGAATAGATCACCGATGCAAAGTAGTGCATCCAATATATTCCAAATATCCTTCTTATACTGAATGCAAACCGAGTAGTATAACTCACCATAGGCAAGGATTGTAATCATGGTTAAGACTTAATTAAGATAACCCACAAATCCTTCTTTGTGGGCATCTTCTTTACACTTTAAATTAGTTTAATATCATTAGCTCGCAAACTCAACCTTATCCTTGCCCACTTTGATAAACAAGCAAAAGATTACAAAAATAATATGCACACACTGTCCCTGCACACCTAAATAATATAAAAGAACCAAAGTGCACGTCAATCAATAATCATCATCTCGAAATCACAAATAATTTGACAAAAAAATGATATCTTTAAACAAATCACATGCATTATAATCTAAAATTTTACACGACTATCACATGATCCAACACATAACCAAACCAATCCACACCTAAACGCCAATAAGATCATCAAAGAAATCTTTTTAAAAAAATTCAGATGAACAATCCACATGATTTGTCATCGATTTCTTGTTGATTCCAGCTGAACAACGCAAAATAAAATTAAATCAAAACCCAAAAAATCCATCCCACAAGAACAGACAAATCAACCTAAACAAAATTGAACCTTTCGAGGCGGCCTTCATCTTCTCCAAGTTGTTCTCCGGCGCCATCTTCGACTTCTAGCCATTGCCGCCGCCCATTTTGGGATCCTCCTCACCTCCGTCCGCCGGAAAACCGAAAAGGCGGCTTTGCGATCTCCTCAGCCTTTGGGTCTTGGCGGCAATGTAGAATCGGCAACGACAAGTCTCCGGCGAGAGGGGGCTTGGCGGCAGTGTCGAATCAGCAGGGAGAGGGGGGCCAACAATGCCGAATCGCAACGTGCGGCTGTCTCTGAGTGAATGGGTGGAAGATTGCATAATCCAATGGAAGACGATGAATTGGGCCGTCCGAGTGCTCCTCTACTATATACTCTCTCTCTCTATATATATAGTATATGAAAAAAATCATAACTTTAAAAGCTTTTATATCAGAACCGGAGATGTTAGCTATTGGAAGACACCGTCTTCCATCTTCTTCTTCCCGCCATAAAGCAGAAACTGATCAAAGCCAGGAGCGGCCTCGCATGACACGCCGGCGGCGGTTGGGGCGGAGAGATTTTCGTGTTTTTGGGGTTCTTGCTCGTCAATTAACACAATCCAAATGCGGTTTCGTGAACGGGCTCGACACCGACTCTACTCAAAACTTAGTATTTAAATATTTGATTTAAATTTGAATTTGAATCTCATGAGTTTGAGTAAGATATTATTCGACCCAATTCGATAATATAATATAATAATATATATTATATTACTTACATACTCAAAATACAATTGAAAATATAATTAGGGGATATAATTTTGTATTAAAATACACTTACATACTCAAAATACAGTTAAAAATATAATACAGGGATATAATTTTATATTAAAATATACTTCTTCGGATTTTTCCCGGCCTCTACTTTCTAATCGTCTATTTCCTTTACAGTTTCTAAAAAGTACTTCCATGCGTTGTCGGCTTATCTAGTTAATAATTATTTATAAAAAATATCACATATTTTTGTGAAAAAGAAAAAAAATATCAATAGAGGATGCACACTTATATTAAAAATCCTTTCATCTTTGCTGAAAACATGATATGAAAAATACTTATATAAAAAAAGGAAAGCACTAAATAATACCCAAAAAATAAATACCTAACAAATATACACAAAAAAGTAATCAAAGACAAAAAATTAAATGTTTTTTTAAAAACATCAAGAAATTTAAATTGGATTGATTTAGTTTAATAGTATGAGAATTTTATTAGATTTTTTAATATTTTATTAAGTATTTTTGGGATTTATTTTATTATTATCGACTCGTGTCAAATTTTATTTACAAAACTACCCTTACATTCTTTTCCTCCCAACTGACGCCAAAGCGTCGCTTCATCTTCTTTCCCGACCTCTTCTTATAGCCACGCCTCCACCACCGGCCGGCCAAACCCTACACCTTCGAAGACCTTCCCCGACCCATCGCAATCCTCCACCCGGACCGCAGCCTGAGTTTTCCGACATTCCCGAAGTACAATCTTCCTCCTAGCCACCTTCTTCTCAGGCCACCGCCACTGCCGCTGTGGCTGACCGACCGTAGCCATCATCTTCGACCACCTTCCTCGATCCATCCCGTCCTCCTCCACCCGGATAGCGGCTTGACTTCCCCCGGCCTTCCCAAAGTGTAAATCTTCCAACTGGCCGCCTTCTTCTTCTGGCTGCTGCCACCGCTGTGGCCGACGGGATCCTTCATCTCCGACCACCATCTCCGATCTATCACACCCTCCACCCGGACCACAGCCTGAGTTTCCCGGCGTTCCAAAAGTGCAATCTTCCTCCCGGCCTTTTCTTCTTCTGGTCACCGCCAATGCCACTACCGCCGCCTCTGTGACCAACCGTAGTCATCATCTTCGACCAACTTCCTGACCCATCCTGGTCCTTCTCTGCCAGGACAGCAGCCTGACTCTGCCTGAGCCTTACCTAAAGTGCAAATCTTCCAACCGGCCTTCTTTTCTTTTCCTGGCCACCAGTCGCT
>JAURVB010000181.1:0-89005 GCA_033002965.1 Piper betle | reverse complement strand
CTAATCTGAATGAGGGCATAAAATTATACATTAGTATAATTTTATTTTGCATGAACCTACATGCAACTTACATGACTAATATACTATCAATTTTAAATGATGTAATTAGTTCATGTTAGTCTTCATTCCTAATTAAATTTTCAGCAATTCTAATGATAATTAATTATTAACATGTTTATTTACAAAACAACTAAGCAATTGACTAGAACCCCATGCATAAGACGCTGGAGATCTGGCAACTTGGCAGGGCGTCTTCAACAAACCTTGCATGCAAGAATCCTAATTGAAACAAATAAGATGAGGGATGAAATACTCACACAGTAATGGGGAGGTCACCTGGGACGGAGATGGGGGATGAAATACTCCCTCCTCCTGGATATATATACACTTCAACTATTCCCTCCATTAAATTCTCATACCCCATCGTCCATTGGTATTTCCTAGGTTCAACGAGCCCCTTCATTAAATTCTCACACCCCATCATCCATTGGTATTTCCTAGGTTCAACGACCCCTTCATTAAATTCTCACACCCCATCATCAATTCATGAATAAGTATTTTCTAGGTGACCATAACTCGAACCATGACCAGTCGACTTGATAACCAACCATATTGGTTCATCTATATTTATTTCATAATATTTAGGTTCGAGTCTTGTATTAAAAATCATGGTTTTTACAATTTGTCGCAGCTTGTAACGACCCGTCATTTTTCACAACATTGTGGGCCTAGCTGGCAAAGTGTTACTCAAAATTTAAGCAAATATGTCTAACATTTTTGTAAACAAAAACATATATAAAAATCCCACAGTCTTACACCGTTTCCCAGTAGCCACACTTATTTCTCAAATAGTAAAAAAGAAAGGAGTCCTCATATTTATTTTGGTCCTTGCCCTTGTTGTCAATCACCTAATCTCGTATCTGCACACCTGCGGAGGCAAATCTGCGTTAGTGATTACAGCACTAAGTAGTATAATAGATAAAACAAAACAAGTACATTCCACTATTTCCTTAAGTTTATTTTAATAAGCGGTGGAGTGATTCCGCTGAACTCCAAAACAATGCGGAGGAGGTATCCGTTGTGATCCGCAGACCCCGACCGTAGCCCTTTTGTGGGGAGGCTAGCACTACCGTCTCAAGTGCCAGTGCCTCACACACCCCGGCCGTAGCCTTTTTGTGGGGTAGCTATCACTACACTAAGGTGATTGCTGCACCCCGTTTGTGGAGAAGCTCTCACTACAAATTTTAGTGCCAGTGCCTCGGAAACCCCGGCCGTAGCCTTTTTATGGGGAGGCTATCACTGCACTCAGGTGATTGATATGCCCCGTTTGTGGGCAAGCTCTCACTGCCAACTCTAGTGCCAGTGCCTCACACACCCCAGCCGTAGCCTTTTTATGGGCCGGCTATCACTGCACTCCAGTGCCAATGCCTTGCACACCCCGGCCGTAGCCTTTTTATGGGGAGGCTATCACTGCACTCCAGTGCGATGGAGGAATCGCTGTGCCTCACTCACCCCGACCGTAACCTTTTTATGGTGTGGCTATCACTACTCCAAAATAATGTTGATGCATTACACAATTTACGCACATAATACGACCCCGTGTCGGACTGAGTTAATTCTTAAATCCCGGTTGCACTCGGTGCATGGTGGTCGAATCTGGGCTTAGGCCGACCTAGGCTACCAATAAGGAAAGTACGATGTTCTACCTATTATTTGTACCTGACTTGTGATTTCGTCTGACTGTGACCAGTGAACCCTAATCTGAATGAGGGCATAAAATTATACATTAGTATAATTTTATTTTGCATGAACCTACATGCAACTTACATGACTAATATACTATCAATTTTAAATGATGTAATTAGTTCATGTTAGTCTTCAATCCTTATTAAATTTTCAGCAATTCTAATGATAATTAATTATTAACATGTCTATTTACAAAACAACTAAGCAATTGACTAGAACCCCATGCATAAGACGCTGGAGATCTTGCAACTTGGCAGGGCGTCTTCAACAAACCTTGCATGCAAGAATCCTAATTGAAACAAATAAGATGAGGGATGAAATACTCACACAGTAATGGGGAGGTCACCTGGGACGGAGATGGGGGATGAAATACTCCCTCCTCCTGCATATATATACACTTCAACTATTCCCTCCATTAAATTCTCATACCCCATCATCCATTGGTATTTCTTAGGTTCAACGAGCCCCTTCATTAAATTCTCACACCCCATCATCCATTGGTATTTCCTAGGTTCAACGACCCCTTCATTAAATTCTCACACCCCATCATCCATTCATGAATAGGTATTTTCTAGGTGACCATAACTCGAACCATGACAAGTCGACATGATAACCAACCATATTGGTTCATCTATATTTATTTCATAATATTTAGATTCGAGTCTTGTAATAAAAATCATGGTTTGTAAAATTTGTCGCAGCTTGTAACGACCCGTCATTTGTCACAACATTGTGGGCCTAGCTGGCAAAGTGTTACTCAAAATTTAAGCAAATATGTCTAACATTTTTCTAAACAAAAACATATATAAAGATACCACAGTCTTAAACCGTTTCCCAGTAGCCACACTTATTTCTCAAATATTAAAAAAAGAAAGGAGTCCTCATATTTATTTTGCTCCATGCCCTTGTTGTCAATCACCTAATCTCGTATCTGCACACCTGCGGAGGCAAATCCGCGTTAGTGATTACAACACTAAGTAGTATAATAGATAAAACAAAACAAGTACATTCCACTATTTCCTTAAGTTTATTTTAATAAGCGGTGGAGCGATTCCGCTGTACTCCTAAACAATGCGGAGGAGGTATCCGTTGTGATCCGCAGACCCCGACCGTAGCCCTTTTGTGGGGAGGCTACCTCTACCGTCTCCAGTGCCAGTGCCTCACACACACCGGCCGTAGCCTTTTTATGGGGTAGCTATCACTGCACTAAGGTGATTGCTGCACCCCATTTGTGGAGATGCTCTCACTACCAATTTTAGTGCTAGTGCCTCGGAAACCCCGGCCGTAGCCTTTTTATAGGGAGGCTATCACTGCACTCAGGTGATTGCTATGCGCCGTTTGTGGGGAAGCTTTCACTGCCAACTCTAGTGCCAGTGCCTCACACACCCCGGCCGTAGCCTTTTTATGGGGCGGCTATTACTGCACTCCAGTGCAATTGCCTTGCACACCCCGGCCGTAGCCTTTTTATAGGGAGGCTATCACTGCACTCCAGTGCGATGGAGGAATCGCTGTGCCTCACTCACCCCGACCGTAACCTTTTTATGGTGTGGCTATCACTACTCCAAAATAATGTTCATGCATTACACAATTTACGCACATAATACGACCCCGTGTCGGACTGAGTCAATTCTTAAATCCCGGTTGCACTCGGTGCATTGTGGTCGAATCTGGGCTTAGGCAGACCTAGGCTACCAATAAGGAAAGTACGATGTTCTACCTATTATTTGTACCTGACTTGTGATTTCGTCTGACTGTGACCAGTGAACCCTAATCTGAATGAGGGCATAAAATTATACATTAGTATAATTTTATTTTGCATGAACCTACATGCAACTTACATGACTAATATACTATCAATTTTAAATGATGTAATTAGTTCATGTTAGTCTTCATTCCTTATTAAATTTTCAGCAATTCTAATGATAATTAATTATTAACATGTCTATTTACAAAACAACTAAGCAATTGACTAGAACCCCATGCATAAGACGCTGGAGATCTGGCAACTTGGCAGGGCGTCTTCAACAAACCTTGCATGCAAGAATCCTAATTGAAACAAATAAGATGAGGGATGAAATACTCACACAGTAATGGGGAGGTCACCTGGGACGGAGATGGGGGATGAAATACTCCCTCCTCCTGCATATATATACACTTCAACTATTCCCTCCATTAAATTCTCATACCCCATCATCCATTGGTATTTCCTAGGTTCAACGAGCCCCTTCATTAAATTCTCACACCCCATCATCCATTGGTATTTCCTAGGTTCAACGACCCCTTCATTAAATTCTCACACCCCATCATCCATTAATGAATAGGTATTTTCTAGGTGACCATAACTCGAACCATGACCAGTCGACTTGATAACCAACCATATTGGTTCATCTATATTTATTTCATAATATTTAGATTCGAGTCTTGTAATAAAAATCATGGTTTGTACAATTTGTCGCAGCTTGTAACGACCCGTCATTTGTCACAACATTGTGGGCCTAGCTGGCAAAGTGTTACTCAAAATTTAAGCAAATATGTCTAACATTTTTGTAAACAAAAACATATATAAAGATACCACAGTCTTACACCGTTTCCCAGTAGCCACACTTATTTCTCAAATATTAAAAAAAGAAAGGAGTCCTCATATTTATTTTGCTCCATGCCCTTGTTGTCAATCACCTAATCTCGTATCTGCACACCTGCGGAGGCAAATCCGCGTTAGTGATTACAACACTAAGTAGTATAATAGATAAAACAAAACAAGTACATTCCACTATTTCCTTAAGTTTATTTTAATATGCGGTGGAGTGATTCCGCTGTACTCCAAAACAATGCGGAGGAGGTATGCGTTGTGATCCGCAGACCCCGACCGTAGCCCTTTTGTGGGGAGGCTACCTCTACCGTCTCCAGTGCCAGTGCCTCACACACACCGGCCGTAGCCTTTTTGTGGGGTAGCTATCACTGTACTAAGGTGATTGCTGCACCCCATTTGTGGAGAAGCTCTCACTACCAATTTTAGTGCCAGTGCCTCGGAAACCCCGGCCGTAGCCTTTTTATGGGGAGGCTATCACTGCACTTAGGTGATTGCTATGCGCCGTTTGTGGGGAAGCTCTCACTGCCAACTCTACTGCCAGTGCCTCACACACCCCGGCCGTAGCCTTTTTATGGGGCGGCTATTACTGCTCTCCAGTGCAATTGCCTTGCACACCCCGGCCGTAGCCTTTTTATGGGGAGGCTATCACTGCACTCCAGTGCGATGGAGGAATCGCTGTGCCTCACTCACCCCGACCGTAACCTTTTTATGGTGTGGCTATCACTACTCCAAAATAATGTTGATGCATTACACAATTTACGCACATAATACGACCCCGTGTCGGACTGAGTTAATTCTTAAATCCCGGTTGCACTCGGTGCATGGTGGTCGAATCTGGGCTTAGACCGACCTAGGCTACCAATAAGGAAAGTACGATGTTCTACCTATTATTTGTACCTGACTTGTGATTTCGTCTGACTGTGACCAGTGAACCATAATCTGAATGAGGGCATAAAATTATACATTAGTATAATTTTATTTTGCATGAACCTACATGCAACTTACATGACTAATATACTATCAATTTTAAATGATGTAATTAGTTCATGTTAGTCTTCATTCCTTATTAAATTTTCAGCAATTCTAATGATAATTAATTATTAACATGTCTATTTACAAAACAACTAAGCAATTGACTAGAACCCCATGCATAAGACGCTGGAGATCTGGCAACTTGGCAGGGCGTCTTCAACAAACCTTGCATGCAAGAATCCTAATTGAAACAAATAAGATGAGGGATGAAATACTCACACAGTAATGGGGAGGTTACCTGGGACGGAGATGGGGGATGAAATACTCCCTCCTCCTGCATATATATACACTTCAACTATTCCCTCCATTAAATTCTCATACCCCATCATCCATTGGTATTTCCTAGGTTCAACGAGCCCCTTCATTAAATTCTCACACCCCATCATCCATTGGTATTTCCTAGGTTCAACGACCCCTTCATTAAATTCTCACACCCCATCATCCATTCATGAATAGGTATTTTCTAGGTGACCATAACTCGAACCATGACCAGTCGACATGATAACCAACCATATTGGTTCATCTATATTTATTTCATAATATTTAGGTTCGAGTCTTGTAATAAAAATCATGGTTTGTATAATTTGTCGCAGCTTGTAACGACCCGTCATTTGTCACAACATTGTGGGCCTAGCTGGCAAAGTGTTACTCAAAATTTAAGCAAATATGTCTAACATTTTTCTAAACAAAAACATATATAAAGATACCACAGTCTTAAACCGTTTCCCAGTAGCCACACTTATTTCTCAAATATTAAAAAAAGAAAGGAGTCCTCATATTTATTTTGCTCCATGCCCTTGTCGTCAATCACCTAATCTCGTATCTGCACACCTGCGGAGGCAAATCCGCGTTAGTGATTACAACACTAAGTAGTATAATAGATAAAACAAAACAAGTACATTCCACTATTTCCTTAAGTTTATTTTAATATGCGGTGGAGCGATTCCGCTGTACTCCTAAACAATGCGGAGGAGGTATCCGTTGTGATCCGCAGACCCCGACCGTAGCCCTTTTGTGGGGAGGCTACCTCTACCGTCTCCAGTGCCAGTGCCTCACACACACCGGCCGTAGCCTTTTTATGGGGTAGCTATCACTGCACTAAGGTGATTGCTGCACCCCATTTGTGGAGAAGCTCTCACTACCAACTTTAGTGCCAGTGCCTCGGAAACCCCGGCCGTAGCCTTTTTATGGGGAGGCTATCACTGCACTCAGGTGATTGCTATGCGCCGTTTGTGGGGAAGCTTTCACTGCCAACTCTAGTGCCAGTGCCTAACACACCCCGGCCGTAGCCTTTTTATGGGCCGGCTATTACTGCACTCCAGTGCCAATTGCCTTGCACACCCCGGCCGTAGCCTTTTTATGGGGAGGCTATCACTGCACTCCAGTGCGATGGAGGAATCGCTGTGCCTCACTCACCCCGACCGTAACCTTTTTATGGTGTGGCTATCACTACTCCAAAATAATGTTCATGCATTACACAATTTACGCACATAATACGACCCCGTGTCGGACTGAGTCAATTCTTAAATCCCGGTTGCACTCGGTGCATGGTGGTCGAATCTGGGCTTAGGCAGACCTAGGCTACCAATAAGGAAAGTACGATGTTCTACCTATTATTTGTACCTGACTTGTGATTTCGTCTGACTGTGACCAGTGAACCCTAATCTGAATGAGGGCATAAAATTATACATTAGTATAATTTTATTTTGCATGAACCTACATGCAACTTACATGACTAATATACTATCAATTTTAAATGATGTAATTAGTTCATGTTAGTCTTCATTCCTTATTAAATTTTCAGCAATTCTAATGATAATTAATTATTAACATGTCTATTTACAAAACAACTAAGCAATTGACTAGAACCCCATGCATAAGACGCTGGAGATCTGGCAACTTGGCAGGGCGTCTTCAACAAACCTTGCATGCAAGAATCCTAATTGAAACAAATAAGATGAGGGATGAAATACTCACACAGTAATGGGGAGGTCACCTGGGACGGAGATGGGGGATGAAATACTCCCTCCTCCTGCATATATATACACTTCAACTATTCCCTCCATTAAATTCTCATACCCCATCATCCATTGGTATTTCCTAGGTTCAACGAGCCCCTTCATTAAATTCTCACACCCCATCATCCATTGGTATTTCCTAGGTTCAACGACCCCTTCATTAAATTCTCACACCCCATCATCCATTAATGAATAGGTATTTTCTAGGTGACCATAACTCGAACCATGACCAGTCGACTTGATAACCAACCATATTGGTTCATCTATATTTATTTCATAATATTTAGGTTCGAGTCTTGTAATAAAAATCATGGTTTTTACAATTTGTCGCAGCTTGTAACGACCCGTCATTTGTCACAACATTGTGGGCCTAGCTGGCAAAGTGTTACTCAAAATTTAAGCAAATATGTCTAACATTTTTCTAAACAAAAACATATATAAAGATACCACAGTCTTACACCGTTTCCCAGTAGCCACACTTATTTCTCAAATATTAAAAAAAGAAAGGAGTCCTCATATTTATTTTGCTCCATGCCCTTGTTGTCAATCACCTAATCTCGTATCTGCACACCTGCGGAGGCAAATCCGCGTTAGTGATTACAACACTAAGTAGTATAATAGATAAAACAAAACAAGTACATTCCACTATTTCCTTAAGTTTATTTTAATATGCGGTGGAGTGATTCCGCTGTACTCCAAAACAATGCGGAGGAGGTATCCGTTGTGATCCGCAGACCCCGACCGTAGCCCTTTTGTGGGGAGGCTACCTCTACCGTCTCCAGTGCCAGTGCCTCACACACACCGGCCGTAGCCTTTTTGTGGGGTAGCTATCACTGTACTAAGGTGATTGCTGCACCCCATTTGTGGAGAAGCTCTCACTACCAATTTTAGTGCCAGTGCCTCGGAAACCCCGGCCGTAGCCTTTTTATGGGCAGGCTATCACTGCACTTAGGTGATTGCTATGCGCCGTTTGTGGGGAAGCTCTCACTGCCAACTCTACTGCCAGTGCCTCACACACCCCGGCCGTAGCCTTTTTATGGGGCGGCTATTACTGCACTCCAGTGCAATTGCCTTGCACACCCCGGCCGTAGCCTTTTTATGGGGAGGCTATCACTGCACTCCAGTGCGATGGAGGAATCGCTGTGCCTCACTCACCCCGACCGTAACCTTTTTATGGTGTGGCTATCACTACTCCAAAATAATGTTGATGCATTACACAATTTACGCACATAATACGACCCCGTGTCGGACTGAGTCAATTCTTAAATCCCGGTTGCACTCGGTGCATGGTGGTCGAATCATGGGCTTAGGCAGACCTAGGCTACCAATAAGGAAAGTACGATGTTCTACCTATTATTTGTACCTGACTTGTGATTTCGTCTGACTGTGACCAGTGAACCCTAATCTGAATGAGGGCATAAAATTATACATTAGTATAATTTTATTTTGCATGAACCTACATGCAACTTACATGACTAATATACTATCAATTTTAAATGATGTAATTAGTTCATGTTAGTCTTCATTCCTTATTAAATTTTCAGCAATTCTAATGATAATTAATTATTAACATGTCTATTTACAAAACAACTAAGCAATTGACTAGAACCCCATGCATAAGACGCTGGAGATCTGGCAACATGGCATGGCGTCTTCAACAAACCTTGCATGCAAGAATCCTAATTGAAACAAATAAGATGAGGGATGATATACTCACACAGTAATGGGGAGGTCACCTGGGACGGAGATGGGGGATGAAATACTCCCTCCTCCTGGATATATATACACTTCAACTATTCCCTCCATTAAATTCTCATACCCCATCGTCCATTGGTATTTCCTAGGTTCAACGAGCCCCTTCATTAAATTCTCACACCCCATCATCCATTGGTATTTCCTAGGTTCAACGACCCCTTCATTAAATTCTCACACCCCATCATCCATTCATGAATAAGTATTTTCTAGGTGACCATAACTCGAACCATGACCAGTCGACTTGATAACCAACCATATTGGTTCATCTATATTTATTTCATAATATTTAGGTTCGAGTCTTGTAATAAAAATCATGGTTTGTAAAATTTGTCGCAGCTTGTAACGACCCGTCATTTGTCACAACATTGTGGGCCTAGCTGGCAAAGTGTTACTCAAAATTTAAGCAAATATGTCTAACATTTTTCTAAACAAAAACATATATAAAGATACCACAGTCTTACACCGTTTCCCAGTAGCCACACTTATTTCTCAAATAGTAAAAAAAGAAAGGAGTCCTCATATTTATTTTGCTCCTTGCCCTTGTTGTCAATCACCTAATCTCGTATCTGCACACCTGCGGAGGCAAATCTGCGATAGTGATTACAGCACTAAGTAGTATAATAGATAAAACAAAACAAGTACATTCCACTATTTCCTTAAGTTTATTTTAATAAGCGGTGGAGCGATTCCGCTGAACTCCAAAACAATGCGGAGGAGGTATCCGTTGTGATCCGCAGACCCCGACCGTAGCCCTTTTGTGGGGAGGCTACCACTACCGTCTCCAGTGCCAGTGCCTCACACACCCCGGCCGTAGCCTTTTTGTGGGGTAGCTATCACTACACTAAGGTGATTGCTGCACCCCGTTTGTGGAGAAGCTCTCACTACAAATTTTAGTGCCAGTGCCTCGGAAACCCCGGCCGTAGCCTTTTTATGGGGAGGCTATCACTGCACTCAGGTGATTGATATGCCCCGTGTGTGGGCAAGCTCTCACTGCCAACTCTAGTGCCAGTGCCTCACACACCCCGGCCGTAGCCTTTTTATGGGCCGGCTATCACTGCACTCCAGTGCCAATGCCTTGCACACCCCGGCCGTAGCCTTTTTATGGGGAGGCTATCACTGCACTCCAGTGCGATGGAGGAATCGCTGTGCCTCACTCACCCCGACCGTAACCTTTTTATGGTGTGGCTATCACTACTCCAAAATAATGTTGATGCATTACACAATTTACGCACATAATACGACCCCGTGTCGGACTGAGTTAATTCTTAAATCCCGGTTGCACTCGGTGCATGGTGGTCGAATCTGGGCTTAGGCCGACCTAGGCTACCAATAAGGAAAGTACGATGTTCTACCTATTATTTGTACCTGACTTGTGATTTCGTCTGACTGTGACCAGTGAACCCTAATCTGAATGAGGGCATAAAATTATACATTAGTATAATTTTATTTTGCATGAACCTACATGCAACTTACATGACTAATATACTATCAATTTTAAATGATGTAATTAGTTCATGTTAGTCTTCATTCCTTATTAAATTTTCAGCAATTCTAATGATAATTAATTATTAATTTTCCCCATGCAAATCCTCATTATCTAAATGATAATTCAATTATTAACATATCCCATACTTTAGTCTTTTGTATTTACCTTATATTCTAACTCAACCACATCGAGTTCTCCTATATTGACCTGGTTGCCATCCCACTTTAACAAGTATTCTCACCATGCATGGCGACCAACCAGTAATGTGGCGGCCTCCATTTGCTGCTATGGCGTCTCCAACTTGGCCACCACATGGCAACCCTCAACCAATCCTTGGCGACCCTCTTCCGGCTACCCAATCAGCAACCCCGACCTAACCATGGTGACTCCATGTCAGTCACATAATCAGCCCATGACCCATGGAAGCTCTCCCTAGTCGGCTACATAAACAGCACCCGACCAGACCCATGGCGACTACTTAAGTCAGCCACATAAACAGCACCCGACCAACATGTCTTCTTTTCCTTCCACCCAATTTCAGACCCCATCTTCTATCTACCCCACTAATCTGATTGGAAAAACACCAAAGATCCAACCTTTATATGCTGCTGTCTCATGGAACTTGGACTACACCCTACATGGGGACCTTAATATCACCATTCATGGTGGCCGACCAGCAGCCACGGCGACCATGTCCTGCCCCATCAAGGTGACGACCAGCACCACCCCAAGTGACGACCAGTCTGCCCTTTCCATGGCAGATCCACGTCTGGCCAGCAACACCACCCAATCAACACCAACCTGATCTCCCTACACTTCCTGATTTACATCTCTCCCCGCCGGTCTGACTCGGCCACCCAAGGCGACTCCGTCCGGCCAGCAGCACCTCTGGGAACACTCCCTACTTCCAGCACGTCAACCCTACTCACAAGGATGGAGGATGGTGTTGTTGCTGCTGCTAAAACAGCAGGACGTCCTCCTAATTTTCTTCTTCCCTTGTTGATTTCTCATTTGATTCTTATGTTTAACATGTTTATGATTTATGCAACATCTGTATGCATGCAACAAAAGAAAAAGAAAGGAAAAGGAATTACTCGAGTGGAGGAAAGCCAGCATCTGTCCAAGGAGGAGAAAGATGTAGAAGACGACCTCCCTTTCTCCTTTTACAAAGCATGAAATGACGGCTAGGTTTTGTGGAAACACCCTTTCACCGCAATTCCTTTAATCGGGTAATTGGGTAATCAATACGGTTCATTTAACCATTTCACTTAACCTCTTAAACGGGTATATAGTATGATTCACTTAAATGGTTAGATGGATAAATAATGTGGTCGACTTGACCGATTTAAGTAGAATTGTCCGGTTAGAAATTACTTTTCAATTAACCAGGTAATTCATACCTAACCAGCTAACGAAATTTTTTCCCAACGTTCGATTCCCCTGTGTCAAACGTTATTATTATTATTATTTATATATATATATATATTATTTTATTTTTTTTTTTCTGGGTCTTCACACAGCTGCTAGTTTGAAATATCTAGGTCCGTATAATTATTTGAAATGTTGTATTTTCCCAAACTAATATAATTATATAAAATGTTGTATTCCCCCAAACTGGTATAACTATATGAAATTTTGTATTTTCCCAAACTGGTAGCCTTGTCGGCACTAATCTCAGAATGAGCTGGGAGACAATTTATAATCTTAGAATGAACTGAGAGACCATGACTAATTTCAAAATGAATTGGGAGACCACCTAATCTAAGAATGAGCTGGGAGACAATTTCTAATCTCAGAATGAACTACGAGACCATGACTAATCTCAAAATTAATTGGTAGACCACCTAATCTCAGAATGAGCTGGGCGACAATTTCTAATCTTTGAATGAACTAGGAGACCATGACTAATCTCAAAATGAATTGGGAGACCACCTAATCTCAAAATGAGTTGGGAGACAATTTATAATCTAAGAATGAACTGGGAGACCATAACTAATCTCAAAATGAATTGGGAGATCACCTAATCTCAGAATGAGCTGGGAGACAATTTATATTCTCAGAATGAACTGGGAGATCATGACTAATCTCAAAATGAATTGGGAGACCACCTAATCTCAGAATGAGCTGGGAGACAATTTATAATGTCAGAATGAACTAGGAGACCATGACTAATCTCAAAATGAATTGAGAGACCACCTAATCTCTGAATGAGCTAGGAGACAATTCTAATCTTAGAATGAACTGGGAGACCATGACTAATCTCAAAATGAATTGGAAGACCACCTAATCTCAGAATGAGCTAAGAGACGATTTCTAATCTCAGAATGAGCTGGGAGACAACTTTTACTAATCTCAAAATGACCTGAGAGACAAATTACTAATCTCAGAATGACCTGAGAGATAATTACTAAAGACTTGTGTAATAATAATAATAAAAACATGTGAAATGATAATAGGGATTATATTGACTTGTTTCATTTAATTATGCGGCTTAGTGGTTTTATCACTAACGCAGAATTGCCTCCACAGGTGAGTAGCATTGGATTGAAGAATAAAAGTGTGGTTGGTGGTTATTTTACCAACCTAGGTATGGTGAATCGAAAAAAAAATGGACTTCCTTATTATTCTCTTTTGTTATAAATGTGGCTATGGGAAACGGTCCGAGACTGTGGGACATTTATTTTATACTTTAGAGAACATAATTTATTGTTATGATTTATATTATATGTTGCGAGAATTATTTGCTCTATTTCAATTCATGTTTTCGAATGTTACATTTACATTACCTATATTTTTAAGTAACACCCGGTCTGGTCGGGTGGGTCGTTACAAGTTTGAGGTTCCTTCAATTGAACACTATACTTGATATCTTCTTCTAATCCACTCACAAAAAAGGATGCTAATTGATCTATTGGAATTCCTTTTGTCTTACTAAGCAGTGTTGCAAACTGAATATGATATTCTGCAATACTTCCTAACTGTTGTAATTTGATCAATTCCCCTATGTAATCAGCAAAAGCTAAAGGACCAAACCTAATGAGAATTCGATCTCAAAACTGATCCCAAGTCAATTCCCCTTCTTCCTCCCACAAGATTTGATACCAAATTTGAGCATGTCCTTCCAAATGGAAGGTAGCAATAGTTACTTAATCTTCATAGGCTATACTATGATACATAAAAAAATGCTCTCCTCTCATCAACAAGAATCCAAGATCTTCGGAACCAGAGAACTTAGGAAAATTCAACCTAGTCTGTTGTAGGAACTTAGAATGTGTAGTTTCAGTAAGATTTCTCATACCTCTACTTTTCCTTCCCAAATATGATGAGAGTCTCGATCATGTCTAGACCTCTGTGGTGACCAGTCTCTTAGCTGATCATTGACAATCTTACTCTAATCTATCACAGATTTAGTTCTTGACCTTTGATGCTCCAATTTTGAAGAAGAAGCCTTGTCTGCAACTAGAATCTTCAACTGTTCTTGGATCACCACCACACCAATTAATCTGTTAGCAGCCATCTCTGCTGCCATCATCACCAATTGATGCTCAATTTTGCCAATCCTAGCTTCAACTCCTAGAGGCTCTGATACCACTTTGTTACCAGCATCGATTGGAAGTTGAGGTTCAACTGATAGCTGGGATGAAAGAGGCTTCTTTCCTCTCATGATTGAATCAATCTCTCACTTCAAGCTTCAATGAATCAATGAAGAGGAAGATTGCATAGAAAGAAACAATTCAAATTGTATTGAATTATGAAGAAACGTCACAACAACAACAACCTCTAAACTCCTTCTCCTTCCCTTTTATACACAACCCAAACCACTAAGTCTACCCAATTGCCTGCATACTACCCAACTAATATTCAAAAAAACTCCGACTAAATTCAAAAGGCTCCGCCAGGCTTTCTTAGTTCTTCAAAACAAACTTCTTCACTATGTCTCTGTTCTTCAAAAACCCTCTTTACTCTATAATTCATGTATCACTGGGCTGCAAGAGTCCGGAAATGGCAAGCAGTGGCTTCTTTCTTCCGATCGGGCGGCTCCGTGGAGAGAAGGCTCCAACTTTTCTCTTAAGCACGAGTCAGCTCCAGCTTTAGCTGTGAACAGAGGATGGTGGTGGTGGGCAGGGCGTGACGAAATGCACACTGAAGCTCTTTCCTTCTCCTTCACTGCTTTGCTTCTTATTTTTCTTTTCTTCTTTGTTGCAATGCCCGGCAGGCAGTGTAACACCCCAATCCGGTTTACTCTCAACCCAGACCAGAACTGTTACAAAGGATCGAACTACTCGTAAACCGATTAAGTTGGCTGACCCAAAACCTAAACGGCTACGACATAACCCTCTCGACGTCTCAAGATGGAGCACGCCGCTAATGCGCAAACAATGTATGAATGAGATGCAAAACCCTAACAGGATACTACGTGAATGTCATGATAATAACCACACACCAAAATAATTAAAATGGCAATAAAATTCATAAAACCTAGAATAAAACGGATAGAGTCTCCCCTAAAAGTGCAATAAGGGGACGACCTGTTAAAATACGGCACAATATAATATATATATAAAACCATAATGCACATCAACAATAGGATTTAAGCAATAACACATCTTATAATTGGCGTCTAGCCCACCTGCAATTCATGCTCATCATGTTTTTGTTCATTTTCAACTCAACATAGCTGATCATTCCTGGACATTAGAACATTTCCAAAACATTTCTAAGAAAATTCATACATTTCTAAGAAAAAGACCTACAAGTCTCATAGCTCATGCATATGTACACAACCATGTATATCACCAAGCATCATTCAACCCACATCATATCTTACGCAAAAGTCGGCGCGGCGCCAGGTATGTGTGTGCAATGCAAGCGCTACTCCTTCGTCAAGGCCGGCATACACCAATCATCATCCTCACCTACATATAGTAGAAAAACGTCAGCAACGGGTGTCACTGGTCCGGAAATAACTAATATCAAACTGGAACATGAGAGCAAACTCTCATGGAAAGCAAACAATCATATATCTTCCTCAAGAACTCTCATAAGGGCAACTACAAAGGAGCCGTTGAGCAGCTGACTCAACAGCATCCTGATCTATCTGGTACTGTGCCGCTCACGACACTTCTTTCTCAGTACTTCACGTAAAACTTTATCCTAAGCCCTCTCCGAACCTCCATATTACTCCTGGCCTTGAGCACGTAGGCCGAGCACTCTCAGGCAGTCGCCTTTAGTACCCTTTGAACCACAAGTCCGGACATGTGCTGTACTAAACAGTACCCATAAACCTCCACGTTCTCCGGGTGTGAGGAACTCAAACGCGGAGTTGTCAGGATCCCTCGGGAATGGAACAGTCCGCTGGCACTAATCCAGAGCCCGCTTTGACTGGCACGGCATCCGCTCATGGCACGTGCAAGTCGACTCATCTTCTCTTGTCTCACTGAAAACTCGATAAAACTATTTATAGGGCTGGGTCGGGATTTATTATAATAGGCCCGAAGGCAACTTGAGGTGGATCTTATTTTCGAAAACAAGCTCGAGGGATCTCATCCTCGAGGGTTATTAATTCCGAAAACAATCGACCAGATGACCCGTGTTAGGTGGGGTCCGATAAATCATCCACCTGACACGTCCTACGATCAATAAATCAAATCACCGATAGAGTAGAGCGATAAAACCTGAGAAGCGTGTCCTAACGGACCTGTCAGAAGCTCCAAGCACAGTCTCGTGCCTAGACGGCGAGCTCCTGCAACGAACCTACATGAACATAACTATTTACTAACGCCCATACATATATGATGCACGCCTATATAACTAATATATCCACATGCATACAATGATCTAATCAAACATGACAATCATCTCGACAATTACCCTACATCTCTAATTGTCAAGCAAGTTAATAATTTTATCATTTCATATGTTACTTATTACCTAGCACTTTTAATTCCAATTTCAAAGCATACCTATTCTAATTAGGTGACAATGGTTTAATCAATTTAATCCGTTTAACTTAATACTAGCATGCAAAAACCTAATTCGTGCAAATTCATAAATTAACTCGTTAACAAGCATTTAATTAACTATTCCATGGTTTACTAACAATTTCATTAGTGAGCATTTACATCACACAACACAATCTACGCTAATCATCACATGTTCATCATAATCACGATTAATTAAACTAAAATCATGAAGTTAATAAAATTAATTCTAATATGCTACCATGACCACAACATGTATGTAATAATTCTAAAAAAGAATGAAGAACCACCTCGCGATCGGCGCTGAAATCGGTGCCGACGGACGATGGCGGTGAAGGCGAGTCGGCGATGTGCCGCGTTTTCCGGCAGTTCCAGTGGTTTTCGGCGACTGCTCCGGCGGGGCAATCGGAGGTAGGGGTTAGCACCGTCTCGGCGAGCTGACCCAATGGTGGTGACGACAAGGGCAGCCGCGGCGGCGATGGCCACCGACGGCGGCGTCGAGTGCGGTCGGGGCGGTCGATCGCTCCGATCAGACCCACGGCCGGCCTCGACGGCGGCGCTAGGCAAGGGGGAAAGGTAGGGTAAGTCGAGGGGAGAAGCTCTGACGTCACGGTGGCGACGGTCCGGCGTAGACGGTGGCAGAATCGTGTCGGGAGTGGCCGTGAAATCGTGGCAATTTCCGGCGTCGCGACGGCTGGACGGTGGCCGGGCGTGGTCGAGGCGGCAAGGCGATGGCACAGCCGGGCTGGGCGGCGTCGATCGGCGGCGAGGTGGCATCGATGACGGTGGCAAAATCTCAGGGCGGCGGCTGTGAAGACGTTGGGGTTTGGGGAAGGTGAAAACGTTGAGGAGTTGTAGGGGAGTGGCAAACTTGTAAATAGAACTTGACTCGACACCGGCTCGAGTCAAGAATAATAACTAACTCGGAATAAATCCCAGAAAATCCAGAAAAATTGGGAAAAATCCCATAAAATCAAACAAAACAACACAACATCCAAATGACATGCTGTATAACTAATAACCCACCCGAATACCATCTAACGCATCCTAATGCGTTATTCGGCCTAAACTAATTCTACGGTCACAACATGAAAAAATAATAATCATCAACTGTATACTCTCATATCTACTGATAACTCAGTCTGCTGATGCGTATCTGACGCTATCATCGATACTTGGGTATACATGAACCCTCATAGCACGTGCGCACGGTCGGCCTCGGCCCCGCACACGTGTTCTGAAAGTTGAACCGACTCGAACCACGGTCAAACCGACCGGCTAACGACTATAAAACCCTGACTCGAGTCGTGGGTTTTACAACCTTCCCTCCTTATAAAAATTTTGTCCTCGAAATTTTAAGTCAAGGAGGCTTCAAACATAATGCTGTAAACTGTAATCGAGGTTGGAAACTGGAGTACCTGGTCCAGAAGCTGGCTGCTCGAACAACTCGGGATACCTCCTCCTAATCTCGTCCTCACGCTCCCATGTAGATTCTTCAACTCCGCGTCGATTCCACTGCACTCGTACTAAGGGAACCTGCTTACGTCTAAGGGTCTTCACTTGACGATCAACTATCTTCGTTGCGTCCTCTGGATACGTCAAGTCAGGACGGAGTTCTATCTCTTGGAAACTGATAACGTGGGAGTTATCTGGGTGGTACTTCTTCAATAAGGACACGTGGAACACTGGGTGTACGGCTGATAGGTGAGGCGGCAATGCCAAGCGATAGGCCACCTGACCTACACGTTCTAGAACATCGAATGGTCCTATGTACCGCGGGCTAAGCTTCCCACGCATACCAAACCTCATGTTTCCCTTGGTTGGTGACACCTTCAGAAGAACATGTTCTCCGACCATGAAGTGAACCTCACGTCGACGTTGATCAGCGTAGCTTCTCTGTCGGTCCTGAGCTGACCTCATTCTCTTTTTAATCCACATAACCACATCCTGTGTCTGCTGAACCATCTCTGGTCCAACTATCATCGGCTCGCTGCCCTGTACCCAACACACTGGGGATCTGCACAGCCTACCATATAGAGCTTCAAATGGTGCCATCCCAATACTAGCCTGGTAACTGTTATTATAAGCGAATTCCACCAAAGGTAAATGCTCTGCCCAGTCGCCTCCAAAATCTAGCATACAGGCTCTAAGCAAATCCTCAAGAATCTGAATAATTCTTTCGAACTGCCCATCTATCTGAGGGTGAAAAGCGGTGCTGAACTTCGACTCTGTGCCCATGGCTGCCTGAAAAGCTCTCCAGAAACGGGACATAAACCGTGGGTCTCTGTCTGAGATGATCTCCAACGGAACTCCATGTAGTCGTACTATCTCATCCTGATACAAGGTCGCCAAAGTGGATAATGGGTAATCCATTCTAATAAGGATAAAATGAGCAGACTTCGTTAGTCGATCCACTATTACCCATACTACATCTCTCTGCTGCCGATTCTTAGGCAGACCGACTACGAAATCATAAGCTATACTCTCCCGCTTCCACTCTGGGGTCTTCAGTGGCTGTAAGGTCCCACCTGTGCTACTGGTCGTCAAAAACCTCTCTCTTCAGTCCTGGCCACCAATAGGATCGTCGAACATCGTGATACATCTTCACTCCACCCGGATGCACTGTGCACCTCGAGGTGCGGGCATCGTGAAGAATATTCCTACAAAGTCCGGGATACTCAATGATGTCCGGAACGAAAAGACATCCTCTCAATCTAAGCAGTCCATCTGCATCCCTCACCAAATCTCTGTGAACTCCCTGCTCGAACCATTGAGCCAATTGTTTATCCTCATTTTGTGCAGCTCTAATCTATTCAAAAATTGTAAAGACCGTGGAAAAAAACTTTTTTTTAATATATTCGACTCGGGCAGGGAGGGATCGAACATTAGAGAATTAATATTAATTATATTATATTCTCTACCCGGTTAAGTCTACCTGGTTAAATATTTTATTCTTTACCCAGTTACCTAGTTAAAGGAATTAAATACGGGGGTTGGTGTTTCCACAAACCCTAGCCATCATTTCATTTATAAAGGACGTCCTCCACCCTAGCCTTCATTCGCATTCTGTTCTCCTCTTCGTTGCCGGTGTGTCTTCTCCCTTGCTTAGGTATTCGTATCTCCCTCTTCTTAATTTTCTTGCATGCATATTTTAATTTGATAATAAGTTTTATAATCATGAGGATTAAAAGTTTAAAACCAATAAGAAAACAAATATAATTTTACACGGGAGAAATTGCCGATGAGTTTCCCCTGTTCGGCGAGATGGGCAAGCCCCGCGGGAATCAGCGGCGATGACCATTCCGACATCGGAAGATGATCCAACTCTCTTCGTCGATCAGTATAGGGTTCATCTCACGGCTGTGGATGCCGGCCTAGGGTGGTGAATAGACAAAAACAGGGGACAGCGGTGAAAACAGGGGCGACGGCGGTGGGTGAAGAAATCCGGCCGTCCTAGGTGACGACGGGTTCCAATAGGGCTGGGGAAGGTAGATAGGTGGTCGCGGGTGACGAGGCGACTACCCAATTGAGGCGGTGACGCTCGCTGGCAGTGGAATCGTCGACGCGAGCACGCCGCTAGGAAGGTGATGAGGGCGTCGCCGCGGCTGGAAAACGGCCGGAGTTGGCCGGGGCGACACAACCAGGGCTGGTGGACGGCGATTAATGGCGGCCGGAGGTTGTCGGCAGCGGCGGTGGCTGGAGCGTGCCTGGAGTCGGGAACAGAGCTCACGGGGAAGAAGAAAAAGAAGAAGGGTGGTGGCAATTCTGTAAATACTGGTCGACTCGATACCTACTCGAGTTAAAAAAATAGAAACTCGTAATATATCTTTAAAAAAATAATTATTTTAATAGGTTATAGGGTAAAGTTACTAAACTAATTAGTTATTGGACGAAGTCGACATGGACATAAATAATAAAAAATACAGAAATGAGAAACTGTCGATAATTAATCGGCGTAATAAAAGTGATTAAATTAAATCGGACGGTTATAAATGATTATTAAATAAATATGTTACCTTTACCATATTAAATATAATACTAGGTAAATAAAGTGATTATTTTAATAACAAGTCAGTAATGTAGAAAATAGGTTATTAAACTATAGTCGGGTAGCAATCACTCGCGTCGAACCTAAATAATGCAATGGAAATAAATAAAGTTCGAAACTTTATAGAGTCAAATAATTTAAAATAATTGTATTAATAATATTTATGAATTAAAATAAAACAAATTATTTTAAATAATTTTATTGAACAACTTAATTAATGAAATTATTGTAAGTAATAGTAGCAATTAAAAAAATTATAACCGAAGGAAAATATACTAATAATAGTAATTAAATATTTGGGTATAAGTTGAAAATTATTTTATTATTTGTTGGGTGTTAATTATGATCTAGATTATTAATGTAAAGTAGGATTTAAATAATTATGTAACATGAATAGTGAAATTTTAATATTGTTGAAATTTAATAGTGATATATATATATATATATATATATATATATATATTAGGTATTTAGTTGCATACATTTCTACTCGAATAAAATTATATTTTTGTATAATTTTACATCCACGTTCAGATTAAGATCATTGGTAGCAGCTGCAAGTTCGAAATATCCAGGTCCGTATAATTATTTAAAATGTTGTATTTTCCCTTGTGGATAACCTGGTTAGCCTGAGACAAGATTCGACCACCATGCACTGAGTGCAATCGGGGTCAAGGAATTGACTCAGTCTAACACGGGCTATGCCCTTCATAATCAAATAATCGACATGATGGACTAACCCATCAGCCAATAAATTGGACATGGCAGATTGGACTCGCTAGCAAATTACGGACATGGTAGATTGGACCCACCAGCGCAGGTGGTGAACGGTTAATAAACGGACTTCTCTTTACTTTTTTGTGTTATAAATGTGGCTATGGGAAACGATCCAAGACTGAGGGATAATTTACTACATACATTGTCATTTGAAAAATAAGTTCTTTTGAGTTACAAATGCTAGACTTATTTGCCTTCATATTATACATGTAACCTTTTAAGTGACACCCAGTCCGGTTAGGACTGGTTGTTATAGGGTTGGTTTTTGTTAAATTTTGAGTAACACCTAGCCAGCAAGGCCCACAATATCGTGGAAAATGGCAGGTCATTACAGGTGGTATCAGAGCACGGTTTCCCACTAGCTCACATTTTACAACTGAAGTACCTTGTTGAAAAGTCCAATTATTATCATTTCCCACTGTGTGTGTTATTAATTAACAAATGTATTCGCTAATAAACCTAAGTCATAACGAGGAAAAAAAGACATACTAATGAACCATGTTGGTTCGATGTTTCAGATGGCAGGCACCCGTGGATAGTCAAGCCGATCTGCACAGTCAAATTTGAACACAGAGAATGTGTTGGGCCAAATCCTGATGGCCATACAAGGACTAGCGCAAGCTTCAGAAAATACAAATTATGTGGTTCAGAATATTGTCCAGCGGTTACCGAGAGTGGTAACAGGGAATGGAGCCTTAAACTCGGCAGCGGGTCCTAGTAATGTCCCAGATGGTGACCAGGGGAGTGCCCAAGGGCGGGCAGGGTTATCTGACCCGGGCGAGCGAGGGGAGCTTCCAAACCTAGTGCCACCGGTAGTCCGACAAGTGGTGCCACCAGCTGTGGATGATATTGAACGATACACTGTGGAAAAGTTCCGAAAGAACGGAGCTGAGGTATTTATTGGAGGGATTGATCCAATGAAGGCAGAGAGCTGGATTGACATTACTGAAAAAGCGTTTAGAGCTTTGTCTGTGCCTCACCGCCATCAAGTGAGGTTGGCAACATGCATGCTTCAGGAGGAAGCATCTTACTGGTGGAAATCCATGGAAAAGACAACATTCTATCAACGTGAGATTTCATCCATCTCATGGGTAGAATTTGTAACAGCTTTTAATGGACAGTATTTTCCTGCGTCTGTGGTTTAGAAGAAAGCACCGGAATTTGCCACTCTGGCTCAAGGGGAGGATTAGGTCTTGGGATATGCCAAGAATTTCTTGCAGTTGGAGCGATTTGCACAAGGGATTCTGGCAACTGACAAGACTAGAGCGGACAAATTCTTCTGGGGATTGAAGCCAGAATTGAGAAGTAGGGTTGCTACGGCGCCAAGGGGCACCCTAACTGAAGTGATCGAGGCAGCCATGACTCATGAATTGGTGTATGAGCATGAGTGCACAGAAACAAGGGAGGGCTACTATGCAACATAAAAATGCCAACCAGGGAAGTAGCCAAAACCGGTCGGCAGAACACCAGCAGTAGAAATACCAAAGGGGCATTGAGGGGAACCTCAAAAGGAAGTTTGAGGAGCGTCCGTATCGTCAATGTAAAAATTGCAATAAGATGCATTCAGGGATATGCAGAGAGCCCCGTAGGTGCTATAACTGCAGAAGGACGGGACACATGCAAAAGGAGTGCCGTCAGCCTCCAAAGCAACGACAGGAGCAGCCAAAGAACGGGAAGGTACCAACTCCTATTCGCTACCCGGTACAAGCACAACCGGCAGACAAAGGGAAGGTGAAGCTCTATGCGTTTGAAGTCGAGGAAGCTGAGGCGGATGAACACACCGTCCAAGGTAAAATTCTAATTCAAGGAGTCATGGTGGATATTTTATTTGACTCAGGGTGTACACACTCATTCATATCATCTCAAATAGTCAAGAGGTTAGGACTCCAACCATCTCCCTTATCTAAGGCATATAGAGTCACTACTGCAACGGGAGACGGTGAAGTCACAACTTTGGGAGTGACTAACCTATCCTTAAATATACAATGGAAACCCTATGTGTGGAACTTTATCATATATGGGGTAAAAGGGTATAATGTACTATTGGGAATGGACTGGTTGTCTGCACACCAGGCTTTTCTTGACTGTAAAGGGAAGAGAGTGGTGACCAAACCTTGTAATTGTGAGATGGGAATCATTTTCGACGGGTCCTCGCATGATCCATCTTCTTGTTTCGTGTCGATAGGTGAGGCACCCGAGCTCTTTGGGGAGGGTTGTAAAGCCTTTTGGCTAACTTAGTTGAGTCGGAGTCAAAACCCAAAGAGTTGTCCATGATTCCTGTGGTAGAAGAGTTTCCCGATGTATTCCTAGAAGAACTTCCAGGGTTACCTCCTAAACAGGCAGTGGAGTTTGCCATTGACCTAGTACGTGGAACAACACCAATTTCTAAAGCACCGTACCGCATGGCTCCAGCAAAACTCAAGGAGTTAAAGAGTCAACTAGAAGAGTTGTTGCAGGTAGGCTTCATTAGATCAAGTACTTCGCCCTGGGGAGCCCCTGTTCTTTTTGTGAAGAAGAAAGATGGATCACTTCGGCTGTGTATTGACTATCAAAAAATCAATCAAGTGACAGTCAAGAATCGGTACCCCTTACCGAGGATTGATGACTTGTTTGATCAGCTAAAAATAGCCAGAATATTTTCTAAGATAGACTTGCGGTCTGGTTATCACCAGTTGCGAGTAAAGGAGTCAGGCATACAGAAGACGGCTTTCCGAACTCAGTATGGACATTATGAGTTTCTGGTTATGCCTTTTGGTCTAACAAATGCACCAGCGGCCTTTATGTCACTCATGAACACAGTATTCCATGCATACCTGGACAAGTTTATTGTCGTGTTTGTTGACGACATTTTGGTCTATTCAAATAATGAATAAGAGCATGTGAAGCACCTCTCTAATACTCTTCAAGTTCTGAGAGAACATCTGTAACACCCCGTTTCGGCTCACCCGTGAACCGACCCGGAAATGTCACCGGCGACCGAACCGTTCGTTAATCTACTAGATTTGGTTAAGCCGACCAGGATCTACTCTGGGCGTCTTGAGATGGAGATGCAAATATGAAATGGATGAATGGGAACGATTGGGTTCTAACGGAGTCCTACATGCATGCTATGATGTCCAAGCAAAATAAGACAAAACGCAAATGAGAAATCAAAAGAAAATATATACTATTTTATGAAAATACGATAACACATAACAATCTACTATGACATTAAATCATTATCTCATTCGTTTTTACCCGAGCCGAGTCTGAACTCCAACGCTCCCTACTCATTCATATTTATCAGTTCATTTCATAACCGGCAATTCATCAAGACGAAAACATTGTAATAATCATTCACACAGCATTAACCAACCATCATTATACATTACACGCGACAGGTACATGTGTGCGCGGTTTTGTGCTGCTCCTCTGCAGTCCCGACAGCTTTCATCGCTCGCATTCCTCACCTACATATATATAGAAAAACCGTCAGTAACGAGTGTTACCGGCCCGGAAAATAACTAATAACAATCTGGCACAGGAGAGCAAACTCTCCTGTTGAATCAAAACCATATACTTCCTCAAGAACTCTCATCAGGGCACATAGGGAGCCGTCACCGTCAGGCCGTCGCCCTCAAGTCGACAGTGTAAAGACCCGGAAAAAAAAAATTTTTTTAGCTGGTTAAGTATGAATTACCCAGTTAAATTGAAAAGTAATTTCTAATCGGACGATTCTAGTTGAATCAGTCGAGTCGAACACATTAATTAAGTGAACCATACCATTTAAGAGGTTGAGTGAAAAGGTTAAGTGAACCGTGTTAATTACCCAATTACCCGGTTAAAGGAATTATGATGAAAGGGTGCTTCCACAAACCCTAGCCGTCATTTATTCTTTAAAAAGGAGAAGGGGTCGTTGAACCTAGGAAATACCAATGGATGATGGGGTGTGAGAATTTAATGAAGGGGTCGTTGAACCTAGGAAATACCAATGGATGATGGGGTGTGAGAATTTAATGAAGGGGTCGTTGAACCTAGGAAATACAAATGGATGATGGGGTGTGAGAATTTAATGAAGGGGTCATTGAACCTAGGAAATACCAATGGATGATGGGGTATGAGAATTTAATGGAGGGAATGGTTGAAGTGTATATATATGCAGGAGGAGGGAGTATTTCATCCCTCATCTCCATCCCAGGCGACCTCCCCATTACTGTGTGAGTATTTCATCCCTCATCTCCATCCCAGGCGACCTCCCCATTACTGTATTAGGGTTCACGGATCACAGTCAGACGTAATCACAAATCAGGTACGTATAATAGGTAGAACATCGTATTTTCCTTGTTGGTAGCCTAGGTCGGCCTGAGCCCAGATTCGACCACCATGCATCGAAGTGCAACCGGGGTTAATGAATTGACTCAGTCCGACACTGGGTCGTGTTATGTGTGTGAATCATGTAATGCATCGATATTGTTTTGGAGTAGTGATAGCCGCCCCATAAAAAGGCTACGGCCGGGGTGAGTGAGGCACAGCGATTCCTCCATCGCACTAGAGTGCAGTGATTGCCGCCCCATAAAAAGGCTACGGCCGGGGTGTGTGAGGCACTGGCACTGAGTGCAGTGATAGCCGCCCCATAAAAAGGCTACGGCCGGGGTGTGTGAGGCACTGGCACTAGAGTTGGCAGTGAGAGCTTCCCCACAAACGGGGCATAGCGATCACCTGAGTGCAGTGATAGCCGCTCCACAAAAAGGCTACGGCCGGGGTGTGCAAGGCATTGGCACTGGAGTGCAGTGATAGCCTCCCCATAAAAAGGCTACGGCCGGGGTGTGCGAGGCACTGGCACTAGAATTGGTAGTGAGAGCTTCCCCACAAACGGGGCATAGCAATCACCCGAGTGCAGTGATAGCTACCCCACAAAAAGGCTACGGCCGGGGTGTGCGAGGCACTGGCACTGGAGACGGTAGTGGTAGCCTCCCCATAAAAAGGCTACGGCCGGGGTGTGCGGATCACAGCGGACACCTCCTCCGCATTGTTTTGGAGTATAGCGGAATCGCTCCACCGCATATTAAAATAAACATAAGGAAATAGTGGAATGTACTTGTTTTGTTTTATCTATTATACTACTTAGTGTTGTAATCACTAATGCGGAATTGCCTCCGCAGGTGTGTAGATACAAGATTAGGTGATTGACATCCAGAGTATGGAGCAAAATAAATATGAGGACTCTTTTTCTTTTAAATTGAGAAATAAGTGTGGCTGCTGGGAAACGGTCCAAGACTGTGGGATGTTTATGTATGTTATTATTTATAAAAAATGTTTGACATAATTACTTACTTTTGAGTAACAACTAGCCAGTTAGGCCCACAATATCGTGAAAAATGGCGGGTTGTTACAGACAGCGTCCCCCTTTCTTTCTCATTCTCATACCTTGGCCATTTCTCTATCGCTTCTCGCATCAAATTTCATTCCTTACCGCCCTCTACACCTTCCATATTACTCCTGGCCTTGAGCACAAAGGCCGAGCACTCTCAGGTAGTCGCCTTCAGTACCCTTTGAACCACAAGTCTAGACATGCGCTACATTGCAGTACCCATAAACCCCCACACTTCTCCGGGTTTGAGGAACTCAAAGGTGGAGTTGTCCGGATCCTTCGGGAACGAAGTGGGTTCTCCCTAGCTCCAGAGCCCGCTCTTCCGGGCACACGCCCTATCTGAAGACGTGGCCGCAAGTAACCCTCATTCCATCTCTCACCGAAAACACGAAAACTATATATATATAGGCCTGGGTTGGGATTTATACAATAGGCCCGAAGGCATCGTGAGCTGGATCTGAAGTTCGAAACAAACTCAAGGGATCTCATCCTCGAGGGTTATTAATCCAAAATAAAACTGTTGGCTAAATGGCCCGAGTTAAGTGGGATCCGATAAAACACAACTCTTAACTCGTCCTGCACATGATAAATCAAATATACAATACAATAGCGTAAAATAAAGAACGAGTCCTAAATGGACCCGGTAGAAGCTCCAAATGGGTCCACGCGCCTAGGCGGCGAGCTCCTACACCGTACCTACACAATCAAGCTAAAAACTAACGCCCGCACGATGAATCACAAATCCTATAGCATGCACACACAATCAACACAACCACGCATCAATCAACACACATCAACCTATATCAATTCTAGCAAGTCTACTTAGGCTAGTTTGTATTAGATCATGATTATTAACTAGTTACCCTAATTAGTTTCTTAGTCTCCATTTTTAACACCACTCAAACAAACAAATTTCATACTTCTATTCTTAATCAAACCTACATTTATACATATTATTATAACACACAATTCACCAATCCTAGCATGCAATTCGAATAATCAATACTTTCAAATAATTAAATTAAAATAAATTATACTTCACGTCGTCGAAAATTGGCGACGGCTAGGGTTTCCGTTTTGTGGCTCGAAACTCGAATTTGGCACCTAGCGGTGTCCGAAGTCAGATCAGATTGGACCAGGTGCGTTCGGCGGATGATCCGACGAATTTCCCACAAATCCAATTTTCCGGTTCAACTTTCCGAGCGGTTTTCCAGCAAGGATTCAGGACGGGCAATCAAGGGGTCTATCGGCACCAGCTCGACGAGCTTGGTCCGATGGCGGTGTCAAATAGAGCAACCGAGGCGGCGATGGCCGTCGACGACGGTGTCGAAAATGGGCGGCGGCGGCGGTGTGCTCCGATCGGGGCTCCGGCCGGCCTCGACGGCGGTCGGGAGGATGGGGGAAACGTCGGCAACGGCGAGGGGGTGGTCGTTGGGGTCACAGCGGCGGCGGAGCGGCCCAGACGGCGGCGAATCGCCGAGGGAGCGCGTCGCGGCTCGTGGGACGATTCCGGCGTCGTGGGGGCGAGGCGGTGGCCGGGGTGGGTCGTGGCGGCACGGCGACTGCAGGACGGCGTCGATTGGCGGCAGGACGGCGTCAGCGGCGGCGGCGGAAGCAACGAGAATGAGGGGCGGCGAGGGTTTGGGTGAGAATGGTCGGGAGGAAGAAGAAGTAGCGTGCGATGGCATTTTTGTAAATCAAACTTGACTCGACTCCGACTCGAGTCAATAATAATAACTATCTCCTAATTAATCCTAAAAAAATCCAAAAAATTTGGGAAAAATCCCATAAAATCAAACAGCACAGCAACATCCAAATGATATGCTCTATAACTAATAACCCACCCAAACTCGCCTATATCGCGTCCTAATTCGTCATTCGGCCCTAAAAATATTCTACGATCAAATAAAAATAACAATCAATACTGCATACCTCCATATACTTGATAACCCATTTTTCATCATCTTTTAGGCGTTATCATCGTACATTTGAGCATACATGACCCTCATCGCTCATAACCCACAGCTGGCCTCAACTCAGCTCGCGGTCCATGAAGCTGACTCGATTCGAACCGACGGTTGAACCGACTGGTTCACTCCCGTAAAACTCTGGCTCGAGTCATGGGTTTTACAACATCAACTGTTCGCCAAGCTCTCAAAGTGTGACTTCTAGTTGAGGGAGGTAAATTTCCTTGGTTATGTTGTTTCGAGGGCTGGAATTGGAGTGGATTCGTCAAAAGTGAAAGCAGTCATTGATTGGCCACAACCTAAGTCAGTCACTGATATCAGAAGCTTCCTTGGTTTGGCGGGTTACTATAGGAAATTCATTAAATACTTTTCCTTAGTAGCATCGCCGATGACCAAACTCACAAGGAAGGGGGTCAGGTTTGAATGGAGTAGTAAGTGTGAGGATAGTTTCTAGTCTCTAAAGAAGAGTTTAACAACTGCACCAGTCTTGACCCTGCCAAATGGTAATGAAGGATTCGTAGTCTTCAGTGATGCGTCTCGATTGGGTTTAGGATGCGTCCTTATGCAAGAAGGTAAGGTAGTGGCCTATGCCTCTCGTCAATTGAAGATTCATGAGCAAAATTATGCAACCCATGACTTGGAACTGGCAGCAGTAGTTTTTGCCCTAAAGATTTGGAGGCACTACTTGTATGGAGCCTAGTTCGAAGTCTTCACTGACAACAAGAGTTTGAAGTATATCTTCACCCAGAATGTCCTTAACCTTCGACAGAGGCAGTGGATGGAATATCTGAAGGACTACGACTTCCAAATCTTATACCATCCAGGGATAGCGAATGTGGTAGCCTACGCGTTGAGTCAGAAGGGCAAAGTGGACAAAAGTCAGCAGTTTGCTAGACTTTGGGCCAGGTCAGCAGAAGTGGTAGCTATCAACCCGGTGGAGCAACTAACAGGCTTATGGGCAAATTTGTTTGTTTCCAATGATTTAGTTGATTGTGTTAAGGTAGCACAAATGTGTGATGAGGAGCTGAATAAAATGTTGGACAAGATTCCTGACATTGTAGCTGATTCAAATAGTGTGATCAGATTTAGAGGAAGGCTGTGTGTACCCAGGGATAATGCACTGAGGCGGGATATTTTGGAGGAGGCTCATCGCTCAAAGTTCTCGATACACCCTGGAGTTACTAAAATATATCAGATTTAAAGTGAACCTACTGGTGGATTGGGATGAAGAGGGATGTTGTGAATTTTGTCTCTAAGTGTCAGACATGCCAACAAATCAAAGCCCAACATCAACTACCTCGAGGACTATTACAACCTTCAGAAATATCATCATGGAAATGGGAGTGTGTCACATACGATTTTATTTCAAAGCTCCCACGAACTCAAAAGAAGCATGACTCCATATGGGTAGTTGTGGATAGACTAACTAAGGTAGCTCACTTCATCCCCACAAAATCAATGAGAATGGCAGAATACCTGGCAGGATTATATGTTGACAATATTGTCAAATTGCATGGGATTCCAAAGGAGATAGTCTCCGACCGCGATCCCCTATTCACCTCACATTTTTGGGAAGCTTTCCAAAAAGCCATGGGAACTCAAATTAAGTTGAGTACGGCATATCATCCCCAAACTGATGGTCAGAGTGAGAGGACTATTCAAACTTTGGAAGATTTGTTACGAGCATGCATTCTTGACTTGGGGGTGACTTGGAGAAACACTTAGCCTTGGCTGAATTCACCTACAATAACTCTTACCAAGCCAGTATAGGGATGGCACCATTTGAAGCATTATATGGTAGGCCCTGTAGATCTCCATCGTACTGGTTGGAGTCTACCGAAGCAGTTATAATCGGGCCAGAGATGGTGAGGAAGCAACTGAAAAGGTGAAAATCATTCAGCAAAGACTTAAGGCAGCTCAGGATCGACAAAAGAGTTATGATAATAGTCGAAGGAAGGACCTATAGTTCCAGGTTGGGGAGTTTGTGTACCTAAAGACATCTCCTACGAAGGGGGTGATCAGATTTAAAATATCAGGGAAGTTGAAGCCAAGATTCATAGGACCGTTTCCAATCCTGGATCGAGTTGGGAATTGTGCATATAGATTAGCATTGCCCCCAAGCCTTGCTGGAGTACATAATGTTTTCCATGTGTCAATGCTAATGAAGTAAGTACGGGATGAGGATCATATCATCACAAATTTTGAAGACTTAGAGCTACAATCAAATGTAACTTACGAGGAAAAGCCGATCCGTATCCTGGCAAAAGAAATAAAGACACTAAGGAACAAGGAAATTCCTTTGGTAAAAGTATTGTGGACAAATTAGGGGTCAAAAGAAGCTACATGGGAGACTGAACAAGAAATGGTAAGGAAATAACCTAGCCTATTTGTAGCATAGGAGTTTAATAATTGTAGTGGCATGAACCGATCCCAAAGAAATAAATAAAGTTAATCATAATTGTTCTGTTGCTTGTTATGATATTTCGGGGACAAAATATTTCCATGTTGGGGAGATTGTAAAGACCGTGGAAATTTTTTTTTTTAATATATTCGACTCGGGAAGGGAGGGATCGAACGTTAGAGAATTAATATTAATTATATTATATTTTCAACCCGGTTAAGTCTACCCAGTTAAATATTTTATTCTTTACCCGGTTACCCGGCTAAAAGAATTAAATATGGAGGTTGGTGTTTCCACAAACCCTAGCCATCGATAGTGGTAGCCTCCCCACAAGAGGGCTACGGCGAGGGTGTACGGATCACAACGGACACCTCCTCCGCATTGTTTTGGAGTATAGCGGAATTGCTCCACCGCATATTAAAATAAACATAAGGAAATAATGGAATGTACTTGATTTGTTTTATCTATTATACTACTTAGTGTTGTAATCACTAACGCATAATTGCCTCCGCTGGTGTGCAGATACAAAATTAGGTGATTGACAACCAGGGCATGGAGCAAAATAAATATGAGGACTTCTTTTTATTTATTTATTTGAGAAATAAGTCTGGCTACTAGGAAACGGTCTAAGACTATGGGATCTTTATACATGTTTTTTTAAAAAATGTTAGACATATTTGCTTAATTGTGAGTAACACCTGGCCAGCTAGGCCCATAATGTTGTGACAAATGGCGGGTCGTTACAGGTGGTATCAGACGAAGGTTTCCCAAAAGCTCACATCTTATGACGCAAGTACCTGGCTGAAGAGTCCAATTTTTATCTTTCTCCAATGGGGTATGTCATTAGGGAATTAGTGGACTCACTAACAAACCAAAGTAATCACTGAAAAAAATTTAATAAACCATAACGGAATAAATTTTAGATGGCAGGCACCCGAAGGAAGTCAAGCCAAGCTTTGCAGTCGGACACGAACATGGAGAGTGTGTTAGGCCAAATTTTGACGGCCATACGGGGACTTGCGCAGGCTTCAGATAATACCAGTTCTGTGATTTAGAACATAGCGCAGTGATTACCGGGATTGGTAACAGGGAATGGAGCTCCAAATTCAGCTGCAGGTCCTAGTAGTGTCCCAAACGGGGACCAGGGGAGCCCCCAAGAGCGGGTAGGTATAGCTGATCCGGGCGAACGAGGGGAACTTACAAACCCAGCGCCACCGGTAGTCCGACAAGTGGTACTGCCAGTTGGGGATGACAGTGATCGATACATTGTAGAGAAATTCCAGAGTAATGGAGCTGAGGTATTTATTGGTGGGATTGATCCAATGAAGGCGGAGAGCTGGTTGGACATTATTGAGAAAGCATTTAGAGCTCTCTCTGTGCCTCATTGTCATTAAGTGAGGTTGGTGACATGCATGCTTCAGGAGGAAGCATCCTATTGGTGGAAATCCATGGAGAAGATTGTGTTCCATCAACGGGAGATTTCATCCATTCCTTGGGCGGAATTTGTAACAGCTTTCAATGGACAATATTTTCCTAAGTCTATTGTGTAGAAGAAAGCACTGGAATTTGCCACTCCAACTCAGAGGGATGATTTAGTCCGAGAGTATGCAAAAAAATTCTTGCAATTGGAGAGATTTGCATCTGGGAGTCTGGCAACTGCCCGGGCCAGAGCAGACAAATTTTTATAGGGGTTGAAGCCCGAATTGAGGAGTAAGGTTGCTACGGCACCAAGAGTCACTATAACTGAAGTGATTGAGGCAGCCACTACTCATGAGTTGGTGTACGACTATGTCCGTGCACAGAAACAGGGAAAGGCTACTATTCAACATAAGAATGCCAACCAGGGTACTAGCAAAAACAGGTCTGCATAACACCAGTAGCAGAACTATCAACGGAATGTCGATGGGAACCGCAAAAGGATGTTTCAGGAGATTCCGCATCGACTACATAAAAATTACAACAAGATGCATTCAGGGTTATGCAGTGAGCCCCGTCAGTGCAACAATTGCGGATGGTCGGGACACCTGCAAAAAAGTGTCGTCAGCCCCTGAAGCAACAACTGGAGCAACCTGAAAAGGAGAAGACACCAGTTCCTAATCGCTACCCAGCACCTGCAAAATCAGTGGACCTAGAAGGCAAAACTTTTTGCGGTCGAAATCGAGGACGCTGAGAACAAGGACCACACAGTTCAAGGTAAAATTTTGATTCAAAATGTTAGTGTGGATGTTTTATTTGACTCGGGGTGTACACATTCATTTCTATCATCTCGATTAGTTAAGAGTTTAGGACTCCAAACGTCTACATTACCTAAGACTTATAAGGTCACTACTGCAATGGGAGACGGGAAAGTCACAATATTAGGAGTGACTAACCTATCCTTGGATATACAAGGGAAACCCTATGTATGGAATTTCATTGTCTATGGGATAATAGGCTTTGATTTACTGTTGGGAATGGACTGGTTGTTTGCACACCAGGCTTTTCTCAACTGTAAAGGGAGGAGAGTATTGACGAAACCTTCTAATTGTGAGATGGGAGTCATTTTCCAAGGGTCATGGATTGATCCATCCTCTTGTATTGTGTCAGTTAGTGAGGCAACTGAGTGGTTTGGTGAGGGTTGTAAAGCCTTTTCGACAACTCTAGAGGAGTCTGAGTCCAAACCCAAAGAGTTGTCCATGATTCCGGTGGTAGCAGAATTTTCGGACGTATTTCCAGGTGAACTTCCAGGGTTACCTCCTAAGTAGGCAGTGGAGTTTGTCTTGACCTAGCACCTGGAGTAACACCAATTTCTAAAGCACCATGCCGCATGGCTCCAGCGGAACTCAAGGAGTTAAAGAGTCAATTAGACGAGCTGTTGCTGGCAGGCTACATCCGACCAAGTACTTCGCCCTGGGGAGCTCCTGTTCTTTTCTTAAAGAAGAACGATGGCTCACTTCGATTGTGTATTGACTATCGCCAGCTCAATCAAGTGATAGTCAAGAATCAGTACCCCTTACCGAGGATTGATGATTTATTTGGTCAGTTGAAAACAGCCGGAATATTCTCAAAAATAGACTTGCGGTCCGGATATCATCAACTGCAGGTGAAGGAATCTGACATACAGAAAATGGCTTTCTGAACTCGATATGGACATTATGAGTTTCTAGTTATGCCTAGTGGTCTGACAAATGCACCAGTGGCCTTTATGTCACTTATGAACATGGTGTTCCACAAATACTTGGATAAGTTTATTATTGTGTTTGTGGATGACATTCTGGCCTATTCAAATAATGAGGAGGACCATGGGAAACACTTGTCCATTGCTCTTCAAGTTTTGAGGAAGAATCAATTGTTCGCCAAGTTATCAAAGTGTGACTTCTGGCTGAAGGAGGTGAATTTCCTCGGACATGTTGTCTCAAAGGCAAGGGTCGCAGTGGATCCACCAAAAGTGTGAGCAGTTACTGATTGGCCACAACCCAAGTCAGTCACAGACATCCAAAGTTTCCTTGGACTAGCAAGTTACTATCAGAAGTTCATTAAAGATTTCTCCTTGGTGGCATCGCCAATGACTAAGCTTACACGCAAGGGGGTCAAGTTCGAATGGAGTAACAAGTGTGAGGAGAGTTTCCAATCTTTGAAGAAGAGTTTAACTACTGCACCAATTTTGACTATACCAAATGGCAATGAAGGATTCGTGGTCTTCAGTGATGCATCTCTAGTGGGGTTAGGATGTGTCCTTATGCAAGATGGTAAGGTGGTGGCTTATGCCTCTCGCCAATTGAAGATTCACGAGCAAAATTATGCAACCCATGACTTGGAACTGGCAGCAGTTGTGTTTGCTCTGAAAATTTGGAGACACTATTTGTACGGAGCTCAGTTCGAGGTTTTCACCGACCACCAAAGTTTGAAGTATATCTTCACCCAGAATGACATTAACTTTCGACAGAGGCGATGGATAGAATACTTGAAGGACAATGATTTCCAAATTTTATACCATCTGGGAAAAGCGAACGTTGTAGCCGACGTGTTGAGTCGAAAGGGCAAGGTGAACAAGGGTCAACAGCTAGCTAGACTTTGGGCTATGTCAGCTGAGGTGGTAGCTATTAACCCGGTGGAACGAGTGACAGGACTACTGGCGAACCTGGTTATGTCCAATGAATTGGTGGGCCGAGTTAGGTTAACACAAATGGAAGATGAGAAGCTGAATGAAATGTTGGACAAAACTCCCAACATTGTAGCAGATTCCAACAGTGTAATCAGATTTAGAGGGAGGTTGTGTGTACCCAATAATGATGCATTAAAGCGAGATATCCTGGAGGAAGCTCATCGTTCAAGGTTCTCAATACACCCTGGTGTTACAAAGATGTACCAGGACTTAAAACGAACCTACTGGTGGATTGGGATGAAGAGGGATGCGGTGGATTTTGTTTCCAAGTGTCAGACGTGCCAATTGATCAAAGCCCAACATCAACTACCGGTGGATTATTACAACCTTTAGAGATACCTACCTGGAAATGGGAGCGTGTCACATGTGATTTTATTACTAAACTCCCAAGGACTTTGAAGAGACATGACTCTATATGGGTAGTTGTGGACCGTTTGACTAAGGCAGCTCACTTTATCCCCACAAAATCAACAAGGACGGCGGAATACTTAGCAGAACTGTACATAAATAACATTGCAGGCTACATGGAATTCCAAAGGAGATAGTCTCTGTCAGAGATCCCCTATTCACGTCACATTTTTGGGAAGTTTTCCAAACAGCTATGGGGACCCAAATCAAGTTAAGTACAGTATATCAACCACAAACTGATGGTCAGAGTGAGAGGACCAATCAAACCTTGGAGGATTTGTTGAGAGCTTGCATCCTCGACTGGGGAGGAGATTGGGAGAAACACCTAGCCTTGAATTCACCTATAATAACTCTTACCAAGCCATTATAGGAATGACACTATTTGAAGCTTTATACGGTAGGCCTTGTCGATCTCCATCATGCTGGTTGGAGTCTACAGAGGTGGTTATGGTCGGGCCAAAGATGGTGAGAGAAGCAGCTGAAAAAGTGCAACTCATCCAGCAAAGGATTAAGGCAGCTCAGGAAAGGTAGAAAAGTTATGCTGACACTCGAAGGAAGGACTTAGAATTCCAAGTTGGGGAGTTCGTCTACCTTAAGACCTCACCTAAAAAGGGAGTGATCAGATTTAGAACATCAGGGAAGTTGAAGCCAAGATTCATAGGACCATTTCCAATTCTGGATCGAATCGGAAGTTGTGCATATAGATTAGCATTTTCACCAAGCCTTGAAGGTGTAGACAATGTCTTTTATGTGTCAATGCTAAAGAAATATGTACGCGATGAGAATCACATTATCACAAATTTGGCAGATTTAGAGCTACAATTGGATTTAACCTACGAGGAAAAATCGATACGCATCTTTGCAAGGGAAACAAAGACACTCCGTAACAAGGAGATCCCTTTGGTAAAGGTATTATGGAGAAATCAAGGATTAGAAGAAGCTACTTGGGAGACTGAACAGGAAATGGCCAGAAAATATCCTAGCCTGTTTGTAGTAGTGGGATTGAACGTGGGAAAAAATTCGTTAGCTCGATAAGTATGAGTTACCCAGTTAATTGAAAAGTAATTTTTAATTGGATAATTCTAGTTGAATCGGTAGAGTCAACTACATTATTTATCCAATTAACCATTTAAGTGAACCATACCATGTACCCATTTAACAGGTTAAGTGAAATGATTAAGTGGACCATGTTGATTAGCCAATTACCCAGTTAAAGGAATTACGGTGAAAGGGTGCTTCCACATACCCTAGCCGTCATTTTATTCATTATAAAAGGAAAAGGGGGGGCGTCATCTACATTTTTCCTCCTTAGACAGACACCGGATTTCCTCCTTCGCTCGGGTAATTTTCTTTCCTTTCTTTTTATTTTGTTGCATGCATGCACATGTTGCATAAATCATAAACATGATAAACATAAGAATTAAATGAGAAATCAACAAGGGAAGAAGAAAACCAGGAGGACGTCCTGCTGTTTTCCAGCAGCAACCACGCCATGTTTCCTTCCATGGTGCGGGGTTGACGTGCTGGAGGAGAGAATTGCTTCCGACGGTGATGCTGGCCGGATGGAGTCACCTTCGAAGGCCAAAACAGACCGTCGAGGAGGCACGCAGGTCTGAAATCCGAGGGAGAACAGGTCGGTGTTGTCATGGGTGGTGTTGCTGGCCAGACGTGGATCCGCCATGGAAAGTGTAGGCTGGTCGTCACCTAGGGTGGTGCTGGTCGTCACCTTGATGGGGCAGGACATGGTCGCCATGGCTGCTGGTCGGCCACCATTAATGGTGAAATTAAGGTCCCCATATAGGGTGTAGTCCGAGTTTCATGAGATAGCAGCGGATAAAGATTGGATCTTTGGGGCGTCATCTACATTTTTCCTCCTTAGATAGACACCGGATTTCCTCCTTCGCTCGGGTAATTTTCTTTCCTTTCTTTTTATTTTGTTGCATGCATACACATGTTGCATAAATCATAAACATGATAAACATAAGAATTAAATGAGAAATCAACAAGGGAAGAAGAAAACCAGGAGGACGTCCTGCTGTTTTCCAGCAGCAACCACGCCATGTTTCCTTCCATGGTGCGGGGTTGACGTGCTGAAGGAGGGAATTGCTCCCGACGGTGATGCTGGCCGGATGGAGTCACCTTGGAGGGCCAAAACAGACCGTCGAGGAGGCACGCAGGTCTGAAATCCGAGGGGAGAACAGGTCGGTGTTGCCATGGGTGGTGTTGCTGGCCAGACGTGGATCCGCCATGGAAAGTGTAGACTGGTCGTCACCTGGGGTGGTGCTGGTCGTCACCTTGATGGGGCAGGACATGGTCACCATGGCTGCTGGTCGGCCACCATTAATGGTGAAATTAAGGTCCCCATATAGGGTGTAGTCCGAGTTTCATGAGATAGCAGCGGATAAAGATTGGATCTTTGGGGGTTTTTTCCAATCAGATCAGTGGGGTAGATAGAAGATGGGGTCTGAAATTGGGTGGAAGGAAAAGAAGACATGCTGGTCGGGTGCTGTTTATGTGGCCGACTAGAGTAGTCATCATGGGTCTGGTCGGGTGCTGTTTATGTGGCCGACTAGGGTAGACGCCATGGGTCATGGGCTGATTATGTGACTGACATGGAGTCACCATGGTCAGGTCGGGGTTGCTGATTGGGTGGCCGGAATGGGGTCGCCAAGGACTGGTTGAGGGTTGCCATGTGGTGGCCAAGTTGGAGACGCCATGGCAGCAAATGGAGGCCGCCACATTACTGGTTGGTCGCCATGCATGATGAAAATACCGGCTTTCACGGGTTGACTACAATAAAGCTGGGAGCTTTGGGGTCGTTAAATGAATTGTTAAAGTAGAATGGCAACCAGGTAAATATGGGAGAACTCGATGCGGTTGAGTTAGAATATAAGGTAAATACAAAAGAATTAAGTATGGGACATGTTAATAATTAAATTATCAATTAGATAATGGGGATTTGGATGGGGATAATTAATAATTAATTATCATTAGAATTGCTGAAAATTTAATAAGAAATGAAGACTAACATGAACTAATTACATCATTTAAAATTGATAGTATATTAGTCATGTAAGTTGCATGTAGGTTCATGCAAAATAAAATTATACTAATGTATAATTTTATGCCCTCATTCAGATTAGGGTTCACGGGTCATAGTCAGACGAAATCACAAGTCAGGTACGTATAATAGGTAGAACATCGTACTTTCCTTGTTGATTGTTAGAATATTTTCAATAACCATGCAAGTATACATGGTCGAAACAAGTAATATAATGATAAATTCGAGTATCGTCCCACAGAGAGATGAATTTTCTTATAATTAATTAAAGAAAATAAAATTAAGAACAAAATAAAGACAACTAACTTAACTAAATCTAAGTAATAACTTTAAATTAAAAGCGAAGTTAAAATTATAAAACTCGTTCTAGAGTCGAATTTCCCTTAACATGAATTTAATCTTCATCAAATCTTACTCTTATCTTTTATTCCCTCAGATTGTCGATTTAGGATAATTATATGACATGGTGGCTCCCGCTCCTTCATGCTTCTATTATTTTGCCTCAATTTCTACCTCCCGGTGATAATTGATTAATCAACAAAATAATGCATTAAGAATTGCCTTACAATCGCATACGGTGTTGTGTATCTCCGGACCACAACGATAAACAAGTCAAAAGACTCGTCGTATGATGAATTATCAATGACTAATCTAATTAATTTCTCCCGAAATCTAATTAAACCTCATGATCTAAGAAATAGGTGATCAATCTATTCTTAGCATTAAGAATATGATAATTCAAACAATCCGATTGAATAAAAGAGTAAGAGCTTGAAATAAATTCAATTAAATCATGTTAAGTTCCATTCTTCTCTAGAATGAAATAAAAGACTACTCCATAATAAAAATAGAAAATAATATAAAGAAGAAACTAATTTTTATTATGAAAGAGAAAGAAATTACAAAAACTAGAACTACTTCTATTCACTAAACTCCTGAAGCCAAGAGATGAGATATGATTAACAACAAATGACCACCCCTTTATATAGAAGTGGAGATACAAGAATTCGAAGAGGGTGTTCACAAATCGACGTAATCTAATTAATTATAATGTCCCTTTAAGTTTCCAACTGTTCGACTCCATTGAACACCATACATTGTAGCCATTGGGTGGCGCCAAGTGTCATGACCAATCAAATCCAAAGCTTAATTTATTCATCTTTTTCTGCATTAAAACATCAAAGTTAAGCATATATAATAAAATATTAATTAACTAAAATAATAAAGTAAAATATTACTTAATTAATAATATTTATACCCGAGAAGTACAAAATCATATTAAAAATATGGGTAAATATTATATATTTTAAACACTTAACACACCCCCAAACTTAAACTTTTGCGCGTCCCGAGCAAAATATCATAACCAAGAAAATTTTACTACACAAAAATACTTAGTCCCCATTATATTCTCATATGATTCTTAATCAAACTATCAAGAGTACAACAAGATGTCAATCAAATAAGAAATTCCCTTTCATCAATCACATCCAAAAGAAAGCTCTCTGTGTGTGTGTAAGATAATCCATTGGCTTATCATTCTCATCTGCAACCAAGAGAATACAATCAAGCACATGCTTAAATATGTTCACCTTTCGCTCCCATCTCCACTAATGTAGGCAATGCCAAATTAATGGAATCAATAGGTCTTTATAGGTTGTAACGGGGCCAGGGGCTAGGGACCAAAAATAGGATAAACAAGATAGAAAAATCAGAGGCTAATATGCACCCTAGAATTAAAAATCCTTTCTAAATCCTGACATACATGTACAACAAATCCCCAAGCAATATGACACAAACTTCCTTAAATGTAGTATCGAATTGACCCAATATAAGAACTAACTTTGCTTTGATTTTCCATTGACTACCTGTTGCTTTTCTTTTTTCTTTTCTTTCAAACCAGTGGAAGACTCTTGCTTCATCTTGTATTTACTGGTGGAGGATCATTGCCTCATCTTTTTCTTTTCTTCTTTTTTTTTCTTTGTTTTTCTTCTTTTTTTTTTTTACAAAGCAAAGTACCAATAAAATCCACATTATCTTTTTAATCACCGCTCTATGACAAGAAATGCCTTCCCTCTATACTATTCAAAGTTTCATCCCTGTTAGAATTTAGAATGAATTCAAAACACTAGGGTGCTAGGACTCAAACAGCAAGATATATTTTCAATAAAAAGGCCAAGGCTAAAATAAGGGTAATCAAACAAATATGTATAATAAAGGCCATGAAATTATGTACAGAGGATAATTCATATTAGGTAGGCTTGAAGAAAGGCCCAGACTCATCAAAAAGAAATGCCTATATCATTTTCCATCAACATGGCAAGCCAAATATTTCGCCTCGAAAGTCGCTAGGGCAAATTCTAAAAGTCATGACCATCATGTACAATCCTTATTGCAAAACATTCATTGAAATCATCTAAACCAAAGGATTGTGAAAATATTATAAGGTAGAGAACCAACTCTCGAATGCAATCTTTTACTCAGTTCATCCCTCATATCAATTAATCAAGTTTTCCCAAGAAAGGTAAGACTAATTCACATGTATCTATCATTGAACCAAGAGACTAAAATACCATTGCATAATAAAATTTTTATACTAAACTACACTATATATATGTATATCTAAATCTAAACATGAGTCAAGCATGAACAATATGCATAAAATTAAGGCATCACCCCCAAACTTAAACTAAACATTGTCCTCAAAAATAAAAATAAAGAAAAAGAAGTGAAAGAGAACTCCCTCATATCAATTAGTCGGTGGATGATTATCATGAATAACTGAATTTGCACTTGACCCATTCTTTCATTGACTTTAAATGATCGATCCCCTTGTTCAGTCTTAATTTTAATTGCACTATATGGACAAGTAACTTCTGTCCAGGAGAAAATGACCAGCAACCACACCAGATGCCATGTTTGTCTGCTATAGTCCAAGCAATAGCTGACTTGTGATCCTTTAGTATTCTAATCAGCTTCTCTTCCTGCAACATAGTTAGCTCTGAAGATATAATAACAGGAAGAGTGTCATTAGGCCCTAAGAAATGTATACTTGAGATGTTTTGGAAGTTGTTTTAACTCCAAAATAGGTGGTACTTCAACTGATGGCAGCAATTTGTGGAATGGTAGATCTAGAGGTTTCCACAACTTTGAATCGTTCGAGGCAAGATTGGTTGTGAATCTAATACTTAAACCATCTCATCCACATCAATATCTTCTTCACAAAGAGAATTTATGGCTTTATGTAATGAATCACTCAACTGATCCCCTTTGTACATTATTTTATCACTTAGTTCAATTCTAGAACAATCATATGTTGCATCCGGGCAATTCATGGATTTAAAAATGTTGTATGTGACATAATCGTTGTTTACCCTAAGTGTAAGTTTTCCAGCGGCTACGTCGATCAGTGTTCTCCCCGTTGCCAAGAAACCTCTCCCGACAATGAGTGGTATATCATCATTCCTTCCTTCCATTTCAAGCACTACAAAATCTGCAGGAAAGATAAACTTGTCAACCTTTATTAAAACATCTTCAATGACTCCTTTAGGATATACCAATGATCAGTCAGCCAACTGTAGTGTGATGTTGGTAGGAGCAATATCCTTGATTCCTAACCTTTTGAAAACAGAAAAAGGCATAAGATTAATGCTAGAACCTAAGTCACATAAAGCATTACAATGAACATTTCCTCCAATTGAACATGGAATCACAAATTTTCCAAGGTCTTTTATCTTAGGAGGTAGTTTTCTTTGGAGGACAGCACTACATTCCTCTGTCATGGCTACAACTTCATTGTCATATACTCTCATTTTCTTTGCTAAAATATCCTTCAAGTATTTTACATAACTAGGCATCTGTTCAAGTGCTTCAGCAAAAGTTATGTTAATTTGTAATTTCTTAAATATATCAAGAAATTTTTTGAAATATTTTTCATCACTTTGTTTCCTCAATCTAGAAGGAAATGGTACCTTTTCTTCGACCTCATCTATAAGTACTTCATCTTATTCTTTCCCTTTGCTTCAGAGTAAGCTAACCAATGTATTGGATCAAATGTAGTTGTTGTTGTTGCTGAAAAGAAAGTTAAGGGGGTTGATAATGCTGTGATGGTAGTGGTGGATTATTGGGGACAGCAACTGATTGTGAAGAATTATTCCATGAAAAATTGGGGTTATTCCATGAAAAATTGTCTATAACATCATAATTGTTCTAGATGGTTGATCCGAATGTCAAAGACGTGATGAGTGGTTGTGTTGAATAGTTTCTTAAAATTGTGTTTTCTGGTTGCAGGAGGAATGCTCTAGGGTATGTAGGTCTAAATATTTTGTGCAGGTGTTCTCCAAACCCCAAAGTCCATAGGATGCTGAAAGAAACACAAAGTACATATTCCCCATGTTACTTTTGTAGGTTATGAAATTTAGCTCATAGATTGGAGGAGCCCGCACTAATGGTATTTTATGTACCATGAGTCTCCTTAAGGTGTGCAAAACCCCTAAGTGATAGAATTATGTGCTTCCTTTGTGTGTAATCTGATTTAAGATGTTTGTATGGTAATTTATTTGTTATTTTTAGCCGTTTGTTTAGCTGTATGCTCCATTTATAAGGGAGACTGCTGGAGTTCATGCAGGTTTGAGTGGCCTTTGTAATTCGGGTGCATAAAGGTTGACAGCTACTACATACACATCACTTAGATGTTGAGTATGCATTTGGGCAGTGTGTACTTGGTGTTTGATGGTATGATTGCCAGCCTGAGTGCCTTGTATATTCATTTGTCTGCCTAGTTTTGGTGCCACAGTCTCTTGACACCAAGATGGGTTTGGGTCACTATGTTAGAAGATCATTTATCTAGTTCAAGTATGATGCAACCAGTTTGGTTCGTGTTCGAACCAGATTTGGCGTGTCAGAATTCGCATTTGTTTTACTTGATGTTTATAACTTGATTATTTAATTTAGAGTTATTTACATCCAATGTGATTGATCATGGCCTAGGTTGCTAGTAGCATTGGCCCTTTCTCTGTTATTACTATCAGTGAATATTAGCTAGCATTATTTTTGATTATCCACTGATTGCATTTGTATTAATTAGCGGATTTGTATCTATTTATCATGACTTGTTTCGTGATTTATTTAGTTGTAACCAATTAAATTGTTGTTGCCCTCTTCTAATTCTAGCCAGTTGTTAGACTTATTACTTGCTCTAGGGTGTTAGTTCATTCTCCTTTCCTTTCGTTGTTTGCACCATTCGTTGTTTGTTGGCATTGTTAGTTCTTCACGTTAGCCCTTTGTTGTTTTTACTCATTTTTCGCTTGTTGCATTGATTTAGCTCTCAATTTACTCTTTGCTTTGGTTTGTGTGAATGTGCTAGCATTCATTCACCTCAGTCATGCATCATGTAATATAGTGAGCACTATTGTTTGTGTGAGATCGGAGTAAGGGCTTGCTGGCTAAAACTGTGTGATGATTGGTTATTCTACCAAGACTGTTGGGACTCGCTTCCTGTATTTATTGCTGTACTTTATCATTGTTTCAATATGCAGGTCGTAGGACATGTAGAGAGACTATTTTGTTGGATTGCGCTCCATACTGGTCATTTAACCACATTTTTACTTCCGAGTTAAATATCCCTTTGAGAATGAGATCCCTCGTATTATTTTTTAACTTAATTCTCCTTGAAGTCGCTTCGATGCTATTCATAAATTCATTTCTGAAGCTTGTATGTGGTTTTCATCAAATTTTTGTGGACCAAGAGTTGGTATATTTGATCTTACATATGAGACAGTGCATGTGTAGATTGCAATAAGCTCTTGTGGTGAGAGTGCAACTCCTACCATTCCTTTGGGATTCTAATTGCTCTATACCTTGAGCTTTCTTATACTCGGACAGACATGAAGTAGACGGGTACGTTTGTATAAAGCATATGTCTAGACTTGTGGTATTGGAGGGTATCGAAGACAATTACCTGAAAGTATTTGCTTTTGTGTTCTTGGTTAGTTGTGATATCGAGGTTTGAAAAGAGCTTACGATAATGGATTTTTGAGAATGGGATAGTAATTGATATTGTTGTGGGTAGCATTGCCAATAGTTGCATTTTACCAATTTAGTTTAAGATGTCATGTTTACATTGGGTGGCTCTCTGGTAGATGCCCTTTGAATATTATGATTGGATTATATTATTGTTTTGTTTTTCATAAGAGCTATCTCTTATTTGTTAGTTTGTTTAGTTATTATTTCCGGATTAGTAGTATTTATTACTGGCGTTTTCTACTATATATTGTAAATGATGGAGAGTTTGGCAAAGGAGTGGTGATGTTCGCATATATGGATTTGGTATTTTGTTTTGTACTCCCGGTGTTACCAATTTGTTTGAATGTTGGACATGCTTTGGCTATATCATACTTGTATTTTTTAGTTGTTTCTCTTCATCTAGACTAGATGAGTTGCAATGGAACTTCGTTATCAGTTATTTTATTTGTTATCAGTTTATATAGCCAAGACCTTTGTTAACTAGTTGTGATCAGTGAATTTAACTTATTTGTCATCAGATATATCCCTTATAGTTGATATTACATTATTATTTATACATGTTGGCTTTTTATCGTCTTTACACGGGAAAGTATCTGTTTTAAATTTTTATCATTACTTAGTTATTTTTGGTGTGCTTGTTTGCATCATCCACGTCATATCCTACTAAGATAATGTAGCTCAATCATGCATTGTATGTGCAAGAGATTTAGAATTCTTCCCCTTAAGTTTGGGTTATCCAACTTAATGGATTTAAGAATTAGTTAAATCCATATTAGTATTTTGATGTTGTTTGATAACGAATCGATTTTGGGGAGTTGCATGCTTGGTGCAAACCATGTTGAAGGTTTGGCTTGTCTTTGGGTAGCCATATATGGCAAAGGAGATGAATTAATTAGTGGTCATCTTGAAGGTCAAGCATTGGTCCTTATTTGCTTTTGAAAGGTGTTGAATTAATAGCCTTAATGATCTTTGAGAAGGTTGGAAGTAGGGTTGCTTAACGAGTGAACGGGTCGAGTTTAGCTTGTTTTTGAATTCGATTCAAATAGTTTAAAGTTTGTTCGAATTCTACTCGAGATTGAACGAGTTTTGAATATATATACTCGAAATTGACTCGAATATTTTTTATGTTATTCGAGTTCGAATACACTTAAATTGTTTTATTTTGATGAGTTCGATTATTAATAATGGAAGGCAAATCTAACAAAAACGATATTAAATAATGCGATGAGCATGGATTAAACATTTGACCTTTAGATCTTCAGCACGCTCTCCCGACTGAACTATCCCGTTACTTTGTTATTTCATTATATATAAATAAATATAACTAATTATAATTAACTTTATTAATATATATACTATTTTAGCTGAGGGCAAATATATAAAGACTATCTTAGTTGGGAAGATAATATTTTGGTCACAAACTTTAATCTGGATCATTCGATTATAAAGATGATCTAGATTTGATAAAAAAAAGAAAAAACAAAAAATAAAACACCCCCACCACCACCATCATTTAGTATATAGTCAATAATAATATTTATTTATGATTTTAAATGTATTTTGAGTAGACAAGTGATATTATGTATATTATTATATTATATTATCTAGTATTGTTCAAGTTGAGTTACAAGACAAGTTGAGTTCAAGTAAAGCTACGAGTTTAGGTATGGGGGTAGTTTTGTAATAAAATTTTGACTTGTTCTCGACTTGAGTCAATATTATATAATACATCCCGAAAAATATGAAAAAAATATAATAAAATATCATAAAATAAAATAATCAAGTTCTAATTCTAAATTTTATTTTATGGTATTTTACTATATTTTTTTAATATTTTTTGAAATATATTTTGTAATATTTACTCGACTAGAGAACTTGATAAATTTTTATTACTAAACTACCCCCACACCTAAAATCGTTTCTTCCCCCCCTAAATCTTCTACTCTAAAATTAGAGCATGTTATTTGTGTGATATGTTGGTAACTGGAATTTTCATTTTCAAGGATGTTCTGAACATCACTGTTTGCCATAAATTGTTGACCATATATACATAGAGATAGTAGACACTTTTGGATGATGCTATGCTATATTAGTCAGTGTCGTAGATTTGAGTAGTGTGTAGAAAGAACATCCTAGAAAAGCATTTTGAGACGCCGAAGGTGGGCTTGAAGAAGTGTCTTTTCTTTTCTATTAGAGAGGATGGGTCCGACGTTGTATCAGATTTTTTAATTAAACATGGTTCAATTGTAGAAATTAAATACACCGATTTATTAAGGAGTTCAATCATCAAATTGATTTCCAATTTAAACCAGAAAAAGTTCAAGTTATTGACCCATAAAACTTGCTTGTAAAGAGCATGGATGGATGGTATTAATTTTGCAGGTGACACGAACTAAAACCAGGACAGCTATACTTTCCAATTCCTCGAACGAATTTTTGCACCAAATGATCAGCAACATTTACAGACTTTCCAATCCCTTGCAGCCTGGAAATCATGAAAACAGATTCCTTCGTCCCAAAATTGAAAAAGAGAAAACAAGCATGCATAAGATCAAGAACAAACTGCATTTTCATATTTTTCACCATTTCATTTCTATATCAAGAACAAGTAATATTTTTAACCATTTCATTTCTTTTATATAAAGAACAAACTGCATTTCAGCCTGCATTTTCAGCTTTGTTCAATGTCTGAAGCAGGGCGTGGAAAAGTAAAATGCAAGCTCTGTATTTTTGGAAATGGAACCATACAGCATAAATTATTGAATGTCCCATTTCACAAGCATAAGATCTAACCTTCATCTTTTAAATCAAAAGCATCAAGATAGAGTTCCCTGGGATACATTCCACAACAGCAACCTAGAGTGCATGAGCTTGAATGATAATAAATGTCCACAAAGAGATAGCAAAACTAGCTTTGCATGAACCAATATCTATAATGAATACCAACCTTGACTGTATAAAAAACATTCGACCTCTCAAAGTAAAACAATCAGCAGCACCTGAGAAGTCATATTGACAAAGTGACATGCACACAAATTCGTCCCCATTTACAATCTTCTGAATGTCATTGGGCTCATTTTGTTCCCCAATATAAATATCATTAAGCTCATTCTTGAAGCTATTGCCTGAATCCCTTCCGAGATTCCATTTAATTCATTAGGCTCATTCTATGATGATTAATGCTAGTGAAGGGAGCAAAGAACATCTTAAAACTGTTTGTATTGTATGTCACATCAAAAACAATAACATCTCCAAATTGCATATATGTCATACTTGCCTTATTATCAGCCCAATAAACACTTCCAACTTGGTTTATTTTCATCAATTTTCATCTTAAAGAAAAAACCTTCTTCAACCCCTATTTTACTTTGAAAGTATTCTACCACTTTCATTACATTGACGACCAGCATTATTTTCTTCCCTTCGCCAAATGATTTCTACAACTAGAAGTAAAACCTCCCTCCAAACCATCACCACAATAATTTAAAACCCTTGAAATTTTTATGGTCCAATGCCACAATTATAGAGTTCATCAATCCAATTTTCTGAAACTGACGTCATTTTCTTATGAGAACTGATCTTTGATATTTTGGATAGAGATGCAAACTCATGCAAATGCATGTCATCAAAGATATCCACTGTCCAATTACCTCCCTCATTTAATTTAATTAACATTCTTGCATTGCATTCTTGTTGCTTATCTGCTGTTTCTTTAACATCTTTTTCAACTTCTCTCTTGTCATTGGTCCTCTTTGTACCTTGTTTTTCACAAACAAAAAACTTACTGCATATAGTATTTATATTTTATCATAATGGGAAGTACTTTTCTAATTCCAAACCCTTTCATTTTTCTATATCCATTATAAAAAGAATATGCTTCTTCAATTGAATCAAACTTCATTCCTATACAAGGCACTAATGACTGATACAGCTGATGTTGGTACCCTTCATCTCTATTTATGCCTTTTGTCACCTCATTTATATTGTCAAAATATTTCTTACTATTATCCTCAACAATTTCTTCCATAAAGACCTCTGACTTTATCCTTGTCTCACCAACTCAAGTTTATCCTTGGCCACTTAGATAAACAAGCAAAAAAATGCAAAAATAAGACCACTACAAGCAAAGTAAAAATTGTGAGCGCATAATACCACTGCAAGCAAAGTAAACATTGTCAGCGCATAATACCAGTGTAGGTACTATAATTTTACCCTATTCCGTCAAACTAATGATACAAATGCACATAAACTTCAATCCATCATCCTAATCGACAGCATTATCAATTCGTTACCAAAATTCATCATTTAATTCAACCAACAAAGACATTTTTATTTTTTCAAAAAACTAACTATACCTTATAAAAGCTCCATTAATGTGAACAAAGAAGAGCTCGAATGGTGCCCATCGGTGGGTGTCAGAGATCGGCTGAACTATGTTTCTAGCTCCTACTAATGTAAGAGAATATTTCTAGTGGAGGCAGCAACTATGTGTTCGGCGCTAAAGCAAGAAGCACTATCTGATTCACCACTGCTTGGAAGAAACTAAAGAAATGAAAAGAGGGCTCACAATCTTGGATGGAAGAGAATTGATTCTGATTACCCAGATTAACTTGTGTGTATGTGGATCCCAATTGCAACAACCCAAATAGTAAGAATGCCCTGGTGAGAGTAGTTTGAATAGGATCACTGCAATGCAAGGTGTTGAGGTCGACAAGCGGGGGCCGAGGGCAATCGACGGTGGGCTGGTGGGTGCATGGGGCTTGAGGGTGGCTGGCAGTTGAGGCAAGGGGGTCCAAGGGGCGAGGATCGAGAATGGCCGACGGTACGGAGAGGTGGCAGTGGCAATGTATGGAGAGGCAGTGGGAGACAGCAGAGGCAATGGAGAGGCGTCGAGCTCTGGCATTGGCAGAGGCAATGGAGAGGAGGTGGAGGAGGCGGCAGAGGCATGGAGAGGTTTGGGGCTGTGTGCTGCAAGGGTTTATTAGGGAGCTTTTTGTAAAACCCACGTCGGGTTGACCATTATTTTCGAGTTGAGTATGTTTTAGGATACGTATATTGAGTCAACGCCAGTCACGTGTATGAGCCATGCGTACCCAAGTATATGATGATAACGTCATGAGTATAATAGAAAAGAATGAGTTATCAGAATATATGAGAGTATGCCAATTTATTTATTTTTTATATATAGTAGATCGTATAATTAGTGTTAGGCTATTTACCACGTTAGGACACATTATGGGGCAGTTTGGGTGGGTTGTTAGTTATAGAGCATGTCATTATGATGTTTTGGTGTTGTTTTATTTTATGGGATTTTTCCCGAATTTATGGATTTTTAAAGAATTTTCTACGACTTAGTTATTATTCTTGACTCAAGCCGGAGACGAGTCAAGTCTTATTTACGAGTTTGCCACCAAACACCCCCGACCTTTTCTTCTTCCTCGCCCAAACCCTTGCTCTGACGCCACCGCCATGCGCATTGTTGTCACTACCGTGGACGCCACCCTGCCACAGGTTGGCACTGCCTAGCCCCACCACGGCGTCGCCGTGCCCCCTAGACCAGGCCCGACCACCATCTAGCCGCCGCGATGGGAGGAAGCCACGCCTTTGCGCTGCGGTTCCGTCGTTGATCGCATTGCCGACAACCCGTCGCCACCACGATCGGGTGGTAGCCTCAACACCCTCGACCCTCCAGTGATCTTTTCCGACCGGAGCGGAGGCCATTACCATCCAGGCCAGCAGGATCTAGCCACCCACCATTGATTACCCTGTTTTTGCCCTTTTTGGCAAGCCGCCACCTCCACAAGCCACGTCAACGTCCTAGATGTGTCGGGCTCACCGAGCCAGTGCCAATGGTACCCTATATGACCAATATCCGGCCAATAGACGCCGCTGGCGACTGCCGCCGAAAAATTGCCAGAAGTTGCTGGAAAACAAGTGGAAACAGTTGAAAAACTGCCGAAACCTGCCGAGACAATTGGATTCGGTGGAATTCACTAGATCTACCGCGAAGCACATCCAGTTGAACCTGATCAAATTTTGGATGCCGACGAGCACCAAATTCAAACTCCGAGACACGCGAGAAAACCCTAGCTGTCGCCGATTGTTGATGATGAGAGGTATAATTACCTCTGAGTTAGTTATTTAAAATTGATGATTATTAGCACAACATGATAAGATTGATTGATTGCCATGATAAAATTCTGAGCGTGAAAGAAGTAATGATATGCATGATATGATTGGTAATGGATAAATGTTGGTGATCTAAGTAGGTTAATTAACCTTGAGCATGCTAATTAGCTGTAACATAACTTAGAAAAATATAATAAAATCAGTGTGAATAGAATTATCTAGGGATATTTTGTTGATGATTATTTAATAAATGATGATTGTGTTGTGTGTAATGTTCATTGAGTTTGATGCATCATTTAGTTAGTGGGCATTAGTATTTAGTTTTGATGTGTAGTTACAAAGTAGGGGCTCGCCGCCTAGGCGCAATGACACGCTTGGAACTTGTACCAAGTCCGTTTAGGACTTGCCACTGTTTTTACTCTATTTTATTGTATGTTGGTTTTATTGCCTACAAGACGGGTTAAGTGGCTTTTTATCGGATCCCACTTAACTTGGCCATTTAACCGAACAGTTTTTCGGATTAATAATCCCTCGAGGATGAGATCCTTCGAGGATGATTTCGAAAATAAGATCTATCACAAGCTGCCTTCGGGCCTATTATATGAATCTCTTCCCACGCTTATATATATAATTTTATCGAGCTTTCAGTGAGACGAGAGATGGAGAAACTGACTGCATGTACCATGAGCGGATGCCTTGACAATCAAAGCGGGCTCTGAATTAGTGATTGGACTGTTCCATTCCTGAAGGATCCTAATAACTCCGCATTTGACTTCCTCACATTCAGAGAATGTGGAGGTTTATGGGTACTGTTTAGTACAGTGCATGTCTGGACTTATGGTTCAAAGGGTACTAAAGGTGACTGCCTGAGAGTACTCTGCATTCGTGCTCAAGGCCAAGAGAATTATGGAGGTAAGGAGAGGGCTTAGGATATGTATGTAGTCCCGAAGGACCAGAGAAAAATGAAATGATAAAAATGCCAGAGAGGCATCAGCAAAGTAGCCAACTCAGGATGCTACCGGGTTTGTAGCCTAGTGGCTCCTCAGTAGGTGCCCTTCAGAGAGTTCTGATGAAGTAAACAGATGTTTTCTTTCATATGAAAGTTTGCTCCCATAGCCAGCTTGCTATAGTTATATTTTGGACTAGTAATGCTTGTTATTGACATTTTTATACTATATGTAGGTGGTAATCACGAGTTGGACGTGCCAGCCTGAACAGAGGAGAACTGATGTCGCTTGCACAAATGTCAGTTGATGAAGTGGTTATCATTTTGTTATGATGTCTATTACATTAAGAATGATGTGATTAATTGCTAAGACATGATATGATGTGATTAAATGCTTAAGATATGATGATAGGACGTAATTGAATGCTAAGACATGATGACATGATGTGAAACATGAATAGATTATGTAGTGGAAGCATGGTGGGTTGAGACCCAAGTTTCAGAATGAGTATACAGTAGATTAGATTCTGAGTGAATGAAATTGTTTATATATAAATATATATTTGCATATTTTGATTTTGACAGGGTGGCCCCTAATTGCACTTTTAAGGAAGACTCTGTCCATTTTATTTTTGGAATTTCTATTGATTTATTGCAATTGTTGTTGGCGTGTAATTTGGTTGCATGTTTTCCATGTAGTATCATATTAGGATTCTGAGCATTCATCCATATATGGCGAGTCGTATCTTCATCTTAAGACGCCAAGATTAGATCTACATGAGTTGGGTTCAGGTTAGCCGACCTAACCGGGGCCTTTAACATGCCAGTTCGGTTCACGAGTGTGGACCGGATTTGGGGTGTTACAGAATTAGTATCAGAGCCCTCCTAATGAGCGGACGGCCACAATGAAGATGGGCGCAAGTAAAGATTTCCTGCCTCAGGCGTGGGAAATCTTTACCCTAATAACTATGCTCCCAAGTCAAAAGGAGTAGGTGAGAGGTCATTAAATATAATTTTAGTGAGAGGATGGACCTTGAATAATTGATTACCAGTAGGGGGTGCATGCATACACTTGTAGCATTATTATTGCCTTATGTGGTGTCCTACGGATTGCTAATTGAGCGAGCCAGCTCGTTAGTATTTGGTATTCGGCACCGTTCAACTTGTCATTTAAATGCTCAAGCTCGAACTCGAATCCTACAAGTCGAGTTTGAATAAGGTAGTGTTCGACTTGACTCGACTCAGTTATAACTCAAACTCGACTCGAATTCGACTCGTAGCTCGACTCGATAATATAAAATAATAATATATATAATATCACATGCTTAGTCAAAATACATTTAAAATCATAAATAAATATTATTATTAACTACCAACTAAATGATAGTTTTGGTGGGGGTATTTTTGTTTTTTTATTTTTTTATTTTTTTATCAAATTTGGGTCATCCTTATAATCGAACGATCTAGATTAAAATATCACTTGCCTACTCGAAATACATTTAAAATTATAAATAAATATTATTATTAACTACATACTAAATGATAGTTGTGGTGGGGGTGTTTTGTTTTTTATTTTTTATTTTTTTTATCAAATTTGGGTCGTTCTTGTAATCGAACGATCTAGATTAAAGTTTGAGACAGAAATCTTATCTGCCCTTGGCTAAGATAGTCTTCATATATATATATATATATATATATATATATATATATATATATATATATATATATATATATATATATATGCTGTGGTGTGCTGCATGCTTTTGCAGCTCACCACAACGATAGCCATTGGATCAAAATCCGGCGGCTCTCAGCCACTGCCGCAGCGTTGGGTGGTGGTGGCGTGGGTGCTGGCTGGGGCGGAGGCCGCGGCGGCGAGGCAGTGGCGGGGTGGGGCGGGGGGGGGGGGGGGTGGTTGGGGGCGCCGGCTAGGGCGGAGGCCGTAGCGGCGAGCCGTGGTCGGGTGGGGGGGAGGGTGGCAGGGCCAGCCAGCTGGGGCGGGGCGGCAGCTGGCGGTGGCCGAGCGGCGGGAGGGGGTGGTGACAGGGGCATGGCTGGCAGTGGGGGCGGCAGTGGCGCGGTGTGGTGGGGTGTAACGACCCAGCCCAAAGTGCAACGTAATGGGCCAAGTCATCTTTTAAAATGGGTACCCCGGAAGTTAAAGATCTCTAGTCCATTCCCACTTATAAACAGGATCTTCTTACAGTAGTTATTAGATGTGGCACTAAGTTGAGGGATCTCACAATCCACCCACCTTAGGAAATTTCGTCCCGAAATGTCTATTCTTGGCCCGTTGCTAGCCCCAGCCCACATACTTTCTGGCCCGTGACCGGAAGCCTAGCCAACGTTTCTAGTCTTGGCCCGTTGCTAACCGCAGCCCACGACCTTTTTTGGCCCATGACCGGCAGCCTAGCAAACGTCCCTAGTCCATCCCACCATCTAACACGGAACCAGGTCGGCTCTGATACCATTTGGTATGACCCAGCCCAAAGTGCAACGTAATGGGCTAAGTCATTTCTTTAAAATGGGTACCCCGGAAGTTAAAGATCTATAGTCCATTCACACTTATAAACAGGATCTTCTCCCAGTAGGTATTAGATGTGGGACCTTAGGGAATTTCGTCCCTGAAATGCCTATTATTGGCCCGTTGCTAGCCCCAGCCCACGACCTTTCTGGCCCTTAACCGGCAGCCTAGCCAACGTCCCTAGTCCATCCCACCATTGAACACGGAACTAGGTCGGCTCTCATACTATTTGTAATGACCCAACCTCAAGTGCAACGTAATGGGCTAAGTCATTTCTTTAAAATGGGTACCCCAAAAGTTAAAGATATATAGTCCATCCCCACTTATAAACAGGATCTTCTCCCAGTAGGTATTAGATGTGGGACTAAGTTCAGGGATCTCACAATCCACCCACCTTAGGAAATTTCGTCCCCGAAATGCCTATTCTTGGCCCATTGCTAGCCCAGCCCACATCCTTTCTGGCCCGTGACCGGCAACCTAACCAACGTTTCTAGTCTTGGCCCGTTGCTAGCCCCAGCCCACGACCTTTTTGGCCCATGACCGGCAGCCTAGCCAACGTCCCTAGTCCATCCCACCATCTAACACGGAACCAGGTCGGCTCTGATACCATTTGTAACGACCCAGCCCAAAGTGCAACGTAATGGGCCAAGTCGTTTCTTTAAAATGGGTACCCCGGAAGTTAAAGATATCTAGTCCATTCCCACTTATAAACAGGATCTTCTCACAGTAGGTATTAGATGTGGGACTAAGTTGAGGGATCTCACATGGGGTGGTCACGGGTGAGAAGGGTGGATCAAGCGGGCAAGTCTATCGTGAGGGGGTGGGGGGAATGAATGATCTAGCGGCTCTCTTCGATGCTAGGACATTTGGCCAAATTTTTTCACAGTTTAATAAAACTTGAAGGATGAGATTCCTTGATGGTATCAAATTGGAAGATCAAAAAACCTATGATATAAACCCCTATCTAATTCTATTATATAAGTATACGAATTTTATGGTTTTCACGAATTTGAAAGTAAGTGGTATGGGTATGTATGAATTACACTAGTACGCCTTTACATAGTAAAGTAGTGTAATATATGAGGATATTGTGAATGCAACACATTTTTTGAAATCATGCCACCAACATTGTTCCAAGTCACGTAAGTTCTGTGGTGGGCGATATATGAAGGATGTGAGGGCATAAGAGTAAGTATGTACATAAGTATATAGTCGTTTATTTGATCTGACATGTTTTTATGATATTCGGTTGTGTCAGCCTAAGCTTACGGCCTTGTGTTGCGTCCCAGAAATTTCATGATTTTTTGTGTATTAAGAAACTTTTCTGTCAGTATTGCTTTATCAATAATAATTTTTAGACCAATAATCAAACTTGTTTGATCACTCACAATTTTCTTATATTTGTATAGGTGTGTATCCATATCAATGACTGGTGGAGGTGTACGAATCAAGAGGCTCATGACAAGGAATGACATTATGTTTGTATTGTGCTAAGTGTTGTATTGGACCTATGTGTTTGGGGGATTTTACTACTTATGTATTTCGATTATTGGACCTATGTGTTTGGTTGAATTGGAGTGTACCATATGCTCACCCCTAAAATATATTGTGCATTTGACACTAAATTTGTGACCTTGGTAGGCATTTTGTATTTCTAAAGAGCTTTGCTACTTACGTAAAAATTTGTCATCGTTAACTATTTTCCACCGATTAAATTGATTAGAAACAGGTAAAAAGTAGATAGAAGTAGGCAAATTTAGGAAAAATTGCAATTCAAAGGTGAGAATATGGACCACTCATGATTTAATAATAGCTTTTATGAGTTTTATGATTTAATGATTTTTCTTAACTTCCTAAATACTATATATATATATATATATATATATATAATATATATATATATAAATCTAAAGCAAATTGTGTTTCAAAAACAGATTTTTATTCCCAACAATTAAAAAAAATTATAAAGAAAACGTTGGGCAATCATGGCCACTACCGGCGGCTAAATCCTGATGTGGGTATCGCCATGGCAAGATCCATGGCTGCCCTGGCCAGACTCGGCCACCACGGCTGCATCGTAGCCATGAAGGCCTGATCTAGCCATAATGGGGTTGTCATGACCGGAACGGGTCGAGCAGCCACAGATCCTGCCAAGGCTGCAATCAGATTTGGCAAAGTGCCAGCAGCCCTTGGTTTAGCTTTTTATTTCAAAAAACTAGTCTTACCTAAATCCAGCCAAAAATATAGCAGTATTTAGGATATAAAGTGAAAACATACCATTAAATTGTAAAGCTGCTATAAGCTTCTATTGTGCTGAATAGTACATCTTCCCACCATCAAATCCTAAATTTTTCTATTACTTAATCATGCATGTTAATTACTTTTGTCAGACAATAAAACATTTGGTAGACAGTTTGAACTTACCTATAACCTGTCAACCAATTAGAGTACACTGGTCATCAGGGTTCGGACTAACTAATATCATGGTTGATTTTTGACTTGTGGAGCGATTTGAATCAGACTACTCAAATTAATGTTCACACAAGTTTGTTGAACACTCTAAGGAATCGACATGTATAATTAAAGAACACAGTCTCTTTTTTCAAATAGCTAGCTGTTTAATTTAATTAATTTATAAAACTATAAAGACGATTTTTCCAAAATTCAAACACGTTTTATATGACTAAATAAACACTAGAAGTACATAACCGGGACTGATTCTTAAGCACATGTTACTTAGTGGTCACGGCGGTGAAGTAAGTGCCATAATTGATCAGAGAGTTCAATATATAATATCGTCCGCTCAAAGTGGCATATCGTCGTATACAAATCCAAGGTGAGCACACAAATAGGGGTAATTTTGAAGGAAATTTCTCCACCTTCGACGCTACACTAAAGTCTAAACATGAGATAGAGCATAAGAGGAAGGAATTGCCAATTTCCTCAGAAATTGAAAACAATGAAAGCTTGCATTCACACCATGCAATCGTCTATGCGCAAATGTTATGAGCTAACCTAGTTTGGCAAGCTAGTAGCTTACAATTAATAATCTAATCTCTACCGTTGATTACACTAAAAAGTCAGAGATAATATAAAGAATAATTATACTTGCCATCATTTAGGGTTTAATTATTCGATTGTAAGTTCTGAAGTAATCAGTGAAGGTCAACGGAAAATGTGAAGCACAGTCTTTCATGTCAGCATAGTGTAAGCTTACAATAACACAATTCCTTCTTTATATACAAGAAAACTTTTTCATTGTTCCGCTTGGGAAAAAATAGCTTTTTCGTTGCTTTTAAGGGTCCATTTAGTTGGGATGTTGACGTCAATACATATGAATGCATGGTCTCATGCCTTAAACATACAAAAACTAGATATAAGTGTTAAGCGTTTAAAATATATAATATTTACCCATGTTTTTAATATGATTTTGTACTTCCCGGGTATAAACATTATTAATTAAGTAATATTTTACTTTATTTTTTAGTTAATTAATATTTTATTATATATGCTTAACTTTGATGTTTTAATGCAGAAAAAGATGAATAAATTAAGCTTCGGATTTGATTAGTCATGACACTTGGCGCCACCCAATGGCTACAATGTATGGTGTTCAATGGAGTCGAACAGTTGGAAACTTAAAGGGACATTATAATTAATTAGATTACGTCGATTTGTGAACACCCTCTTCGAATTCTTGTATCTCCACTTCTATATAAAGGGGTGGTCATTTGTTGTTGATCATATCTCATCTCTTGGCTTCAGATTGTAGTAGAAGCAGTAGTTTTAGTTTTTGTAATTTCTTTCTCTTTCATAATAAAAGTTAGTTTCTTCTTATATTGTTTTGCTTAATATTGTTTTCTATTTTTATTATGGAGTAGTTTTATATTTCGTTCTAGAGAAGAATGGAACTTAACATGATTTAATTGAATTCATTTCGAGCTCTTACTCTTTTATTCAATCGGATCGTTTGAATTATCATGTTCTAAATGCTAAGAGTAGATTGATCACCTATTTCTTAGATCATGAGGTTTAATTAGATTTCGGGAGAAATTAATTAGATTAGTCATTGATAATTCATCATACGACGAGTCTTTTGACTTGTTTGTCGTTGTGGTCGGGAGATACACAACACCGTATGCGATTGTAAGGCAATTCTTAATGCATTATTTTGTTGATTAATCAATTATCACCGGGAGGTAGAAATTGAGGCAAAATAATAGAAGCATGAAGGAGCGGGAGCCACCATGTCATATAATTATCCTAGATCGACAATCCGAGGGAATAAAAGATAAGAGTAAGATTTGATGAAGATTAAATTCATGTTAAGGGAAATTCGACTCTAGAACGAGTTTTATAATTTTGACTTCGTTTTTAATTTAAAGTTATTACTTAGATTTAGTTAAGTTAGTTATTTTTGTTTTGCTCCTCATTTTATTTTCTTTAATTAATTATAGGAAATTCATCTCCCTGTGGGACGATACTCGATTTATCATTATATTACTTGTTTCGACCGTGTATACTTGCACGTCATTGAAAATAGTCTAACAAGTTTTTGGCGCCGTTGCCGAGGAGATCGAATTTTCTTAATTAATTTAGGATTAGAATTTTGAGTGTTTTTCTTTTCTTTTTAGATTTTAGTGTCTGATTATTATATTTAAAAAAAGAAAAAAGGAAAAATAAACTATATCATTGTCTTCTTCCTTGCTATTATTTATTATCATTTGTTTATTAGTACGGTCACCCTTGTCTTCTTGTGATTCAAAGATTGAAAGGACTTTGAGAAACTTGTGTGCCGCTGGAAGAAGAGCACAAGAACCAATAGAGGAAGAAGCCATGCATTCATGGAGGACTACCAGAGTTTTAGAATTAGATGCACTTACTGCTTTATCTGCTCAGGTCAGTGCTTTAACTAATGAAGTTCAAATTCTTAATATACAGAGACAGGTTAAGGCTGTAGAACCAAGGTGTGAATGGTGTGGACAAGGACATTTTACAGGTCAATGTGCAACAGATCAAGTTAATTACGTAGGCAACTATAATTGGAACAACAATCCCTATTCCAACACCTACAATGCGGGCTGGTGCAATAACCCCAATTTTTCATGGAATAATTCTTCACAATCGGTTGTTGTCCCCAATAATCCACCACCACCATCACAGCATTATCAACCCCCTTCACTTTCTTTTCAGCAACAACAACAACCAGATTTGGTCCAAATGTTCAATTCCATGCAACAAACCATGCAACAAACTATGCAACAATTTATGCAGAATCAGCAACAACAACAACAACAGTTTATGCAACAAGTTATGGTGCAATTAAACAAGGAACCAAGTGAGCGACCCAAGGGTGTACTTCCTAGCCAACCAGAACAACCAAGGAATGATGGTCAAGAGCATTGCAAAGCTATAACAACCCAGAGTGGTATTACTTTACAAGAACCAGTTCAGCCCAATGAAGTTAAGGAAAAAGATGAAAAACCAAATAACGAAAATGAACTCAATACATTGGTTAGCTTACTCGGATGCAAAGGGGATCAGTTTAGTAATTCATTACATAAATCCATGAATCTCTTTGTGAAGAAAATATTCTAACAAGTTTTTGGCGCCGTTGCCGGGATCGAACCGGGTCACCCGCGTGAGCAGGCGAGACTAAGAAATAGGTGATCAATCTACTCTTAGCATTTAGAACATGATAATTCAAACGATCCGATTGAATAAAAGAGTAAGAGCTCGAAATGAATTCGATTAAATCATGCTCTAGAACGAAATATAAAACTCACTCCATAATAAAAATAGAAAACAATATTAAGCAAAACAATATAAAGAAGAAACTAACTTTTATTAAGAACAGAGAAAGAAATTACAAAAACTAAAACTACTGCTTCTACTACAATCTAAAGCTAAGAGATGAGATATGATCAACAACACAATGACCACCCCTTTATATAGAAGTAGTGATACAAGAATTCGAAGAGGGTGTTCACAAATCAGACGTAATCTAATTAAATATAATGTCCTTTTAAAGTCTCCAATCTGTTCGACCTCACTGAACACCAGAGCCACATTGTAGCCATCATCGGCTGCGAGTTGTCATCACCAATTAAATCCGAAGCTGAATTTATCTCATTTTTTCAGCATTAAAACATCAAAGCAAGTACATATAATAAAATATTAATTAACCAAAAAAATAAAGTAAAATATTACTTAATTAATAAAATGCTCTCATACCCGAGATAGCATGTACAAAACCATATTAAAAACACGGGTAACATTGAGAGCATTTTAAACGCCTTTAACACAATAGGATCCAGGCGAGTCTCATTATCTCTATTTCAGGCATTGATGGTCTAGTCCACGTTTATAGATGCGGAGGAAAATTAAAGAGAGAAACAGTTAATGTGAGAACATTAGTATAACCAACTATACAAGAAATGAAAATTTAGAGCATTACCCGGGGAGTGCTACTGGGGTAGTGAATTTGGAGCCAGAGAAGAGAATGCTTCTGTTTCCGTTGTAGATAATCAGCTATGATCGCTCCATCGTGTAGGTGACCTCCCATCCTTCCCACTTTGCCACCAAACACCACCATTTCTAGTACCCAAAACCACAGGCAATCTCCAAACTATCTTCAAAATACACAATAGCGCTCTCTGCGCAGGTAACACCTATATGCACCTCTACTGATCTCCCACTTGGACGCGACAGGTCGCATATGTAAAATCTAATCATCAGATTCACTTGAGTGAGAGAACTCATCAGACCTAGTATAATCGGCGTGGTATAAAAACAAGCCTTCTTTGGGAACAATGTGTCGATTATGCTAATTTTGTATTGGGTAAAGACAACTGGAGCAAGTAGGAAAGAGAAGCAAGGACAGCTGGGATGCGCCATTAGGTATGTGAGCTCCAAACGAGTGAGGGGAGGACGCTGAGATGCATGCCAAAATGATGAGAGAGAGAGAGAGGGAGAGAGGAAGTTGTTAAGCCTGTAAGAAACTATTTTTCTTTTCCCCGTCGTGGTTGTGGAGTCTGGCTTAAGAGAGTGGGCATTAAATGAGGACCAAGGGACATTTTCGAGGCTAACCCTTTCCCCATCGCAATGAATCCATTAATCTTTTCCTACGAGGATTGAGGAATTCATAATTTTTGCTTTATCAAGGTAGATTATTATGGTAAGCATTTTTATGGACCTCATCCACATAAGCCCCCTTTCAACCTTCCAATAATAAGGGGTCATCATTTGACTTTTACAAGAGTGAGGATAGAGGGAAGTGAGAGAATTAGGAGAAGGGTTCACAAGGTGCTCATTTAAAGGGGGCTTATTAAAAAAAAATTTATTATTACTAAGGTCCTTAATAGTACAAAATTGCTAGAAGAAGTTAGATGATGTCTATTCATGTTTTAAAGGACTGAATACTCTTTATCCACACTATTAATATTAATTGTTGAGTTTATCTTATATCAATCACTTATAGAGGAGGCCAATAACTTGCATATAATTTTTTTAAACAACCTTAGGTCAAACCCAATATATAATGTCCCAACCCGGTTCCCAGACAACTAGACTGGAAGTGTTACATTAATTAATTAGTTGAGCATGTTTTTAAATCCATTTATAATAAATATTATTAGAAAATAACACTAAAAACACGGTAAAACCCAATAAAATCCCTAGGATCCTAAAATCATTTTGCTGTTTCATTGTTGGAAACCAATTTAAACCAACTTAAATCAACTAAAATTGGTAAATCACAATTCCAATGTTTGTATATATAGTAATACAAGATATGAAAAAGAGTACTGTGATAACCCAAAATCATTAGCCACCATCACCCGATTGAAGTAAAGCATTCCCACAGTAACTCCAGGTCCTAGGCATGATTTTTAAAACAAAAACGTATGTAACAAACATTATTGGTCCTTATATATTCAATAAATGACAAGTGAGTTGAAGACAACTCACAATATAAAACTATATATACTCCATGTTCGCAAGTCATCCCAGAGTAAAGGAGAAGCTGGTTGAATCACAGCAAGACAATGTCACTACAAAACAACACAGTAATGTAATACAGTATGAAACAATACAATGGCCAGAATATACATCATCATTACCCACGATAAAACAATTATAAACTCTCTAAGGAACAAGTTTAGAGGTTTTATAACAGTTAACAATACAATGCAATACAGTACTGAAATTCCATGGATTCTTGCCATTAATGGGGGTAATATGCCATTTATGTCACTGACACAAAGGCGGTAAGAGCCTGGACATCAATCAACAGGTGTAATAGTAACATTGATAGTAACAATGAGAATTCATAATTGTAACCGTGGTAATAACTATGGTGATAACAGTAGCAAATTTCACTCCAAATTCAATATAGATATTTGCATCAATATAATTTTCTATAACGACTACGGTTACAAAAAGGGCAATGATAGCAATAATGATAATCATAACAATAATAACATGACAATGTAGCATTGATGCATCACGATAATAGTAACAAGGACTATAACATTAATGATAACGATATCAGTAACCTTTAAGTAACAAATCCAATAATGGTAATGATAATGATACTACAAGCAGTAAGTGTAATGATACCAACAATAATAGCGGTAATGACTTGGAAATATACCCTTGCGTGATCCACCATATATTTGGTGGAAACTAACTTATGATCAAACATTAAAAATTAATAGGGAGTAAGTCCTAGGAACCTTGTATTCCAGCTTGTAGTGGTCCATGAGCATTAACAAGTAGCTCCACATACATAGTTGAATGCCCATATTCAATCAAAGTCTATATGATATGCAATGTATACAGTGGAGTGTACAATGATCTTAAAAATCATAACAGTAAAACAGTTGAAATAATTCGATTAATTAGTTAACAGTCAGTCGTGGTCAAATAGTCAATATCAAACAATCGATCGGTCAATTAATCAAAGAATTTATCGGTCAAATGGTTAATTAGTCAAACGTTCTATCAATCAAACAATTAATGTTTAAATCATCAAAAAGAGTCAATTTAGTCATTCGACCAACTCAATTAACGAAGTCAAACCAATCAAAATAGTCAAGAATCAATCAAAACAATCAAAGAATTAATCAATCAATCAAATAGTTGGATAGTCATCCAATTGACCGTAAGACTATTAAACAATCCCAGCCAATCAGTTAAAACAATCAACACCAGTAAAAATAATTATATAGCCAAAAACCCTAGACTCGAAAAAAATAAGTTAAAAAAAATTAATTCAGTATATTCTAGAATAGGCTAAACCACCCATAGAATAAGTTATTCAACCAATTGAGAATCCTGATGAATTTTAAGCTATCTATGGGATGGATTATCGTTGACATTCTAGGCATTGGCCCAAAAACCTGCATGCACAAAATTTTCTTGGAAGAAGGACACAAACCTTTGGTTTAGCTAAAAAGACATCTCAACCCAATTATGATGAAGGTAAGTAAAAATGAAAATATTGGAGTTTTTGGATGCAAGAATCATCTATCTAATTGTAAATAGATCATGTGTTAGTCCTATCTTGTGTGTACCAAAGAAAAAAACCGTTGTTCCTAATCAAAACAATGAGTTAATACCATAAAAATAGTCACAGGCTGGAGAGTACGCATGAACTACAGGAAGCTCAACAAAGCCAGAAGAGAGATCATTTCCCTTTGCCTTTTATTAATTAAATGTTGGATACGTTAGCGGGGCAAGAATATTATTGTTTCTTAGATGGACACTTCATTTATAATCGAATTTCAATTCATCTAAATGATCAAGAGAAAACTACATTCATATGTCCATATGGAACATTTGCTTTTAGAAAGATGCAATTTGGTTTATGCAATGCACTTGAAACTTTTCAAAGGTGTATGAAAAAATTCTCATATATAATTGAGGATGGTTTGGAGGTGTTTATGGATGATTTTTTAGTCCTTAAAAACACATTTGACAAATATTTGGATGCCATAGAGTGCTCCAGAGATATGAAAGTTGTCGCCTGGTCCTAAATTAGAATAAATGTCATTTCATAATTGTAACGACCCGCCCGTTTTGAGCTATGAGCCAAGTGTTATTATATGAAACTAAGTGTCTCATAAGTTAATTTTTTTATTAATTGTCAAGATTTAAAAAAACCATGACATAAAAGATAATATAATAACTGCTCGAAATAATTTAAGCCTCATGAACCGAACCAAAATGCCACTACCATGCAAACAATCTCGAGAAAAGAATAGTCCAATAATAGAGAACTCCAATTGTCTCGACTCTACCCTTACTTTGATGCTCATACCTGCGGAGGTAATTCTGTATTATTGATAAAAACACTAAGTCATATAATTACAAGAAACAATTAATATATTTCACAACATCAGAATTACGTCTTTTAGTAATTATGAGCATATGCTGAGCTCTTAATATGCTGAGAGGGTGGCCATCCATCCAACTACAATCCCATGTATGTGCACACATGCTACGTGGCCCTCGGCCTGTAGTTACCAATATTTGCTATTGACTCACCCTTTCGGTATCACAAGTGCATAATGAGACATCTTGTGCCACTACGCCCTGTCACCCCTTTCGGTATGGGGGCAAATATTTAATCTTTCAAAAATTTTAAGGGTGCTGCCCTGTTTCAGACTGAGCCAATTCTTTGACCCCAATTTTGCTCGGTGCATGGTGATCGAATGTGGACTCAGGCCAATAAAGACTCCCAAATCGAGATAGATAACATTTCAAATAATTATACAAACCTGGAATTACAGTGAGACATCTGCAACTATGACTCGTGATCTTAATATAAATAAAATTTCTCTAAAGCCAAATATACTCACAAACTATCCAGAGGATGTTTCATTTAACAACAACAGAACTCTCCTTTATATAGAAGAATATGTGTGGAATTCAAGAAGTCATTATATTAAACTTTATTAATATGTGTAGAATTTAAGAAGTCACTACATTAAATTTTATAGAAAAGAACGTAATCAGTCATAATTATATCATTCATTGTACTAACGGTTATAATTGATAATTTATAATATTGATTTTTTTCAAGAATTAATTTAATTAAATAATATTTATGGTTCGTTGTAAGATTTATAAAACCCTAAATAAAATAACCTAATTATTTTTTCGGGGTTTTATAATAGTGCAAGAAGGAATTGTGCTAGAACATAAGGTTTCAAACAAAGGCCTAGAAGTGGACAGGGCAAAGAAAGAAGTTATTGAAAAATTGCCACCACCCATTATGGTGAAAGGTATCAGAAGTTTTTTGAGCCACAATGGATTTTAAAGAAGATTTATGAAGGACATTTTAAAAATTGCAAAACCATTGTGCAATTTACTGTAAAAGGAGGAAACATTAAAGTTTGATGACGACTGTTTACAAGCTTTTGAAGAGTTGAAAGCAAAATTGGTGCATGCCCCTAGTGTTAAATCACATGATTGGCCACTACCCCTTTGAGATAACATGTGATGCAAGTGACTATACTATTGGAGCAATTTTAGGCCAGCGCGTAAGCAAAATTTTTCACACAATATAATATGCAAGTAAGACACTTTCTAATACGCAGAAGAATTACACTACTACTGAAAAAAATTATTAGTTTTGATGTATGCTCTTAAAAAGTTTAGATCTTACTTAATGGGAGGCTATGTCACAATTCATATAGATCATGTAGCTTTCAAGTAGTTGTTTGAGAAGAAAGATCCCAAGCCGAGACTCATTCCATTGATCTTGTTGCTACATAAATTCAATTTGGAGGAAAAAGATGAGATTTTGAAAATATGGTACCAGACCACCTGCCAAGACTTAAAAATAGAGAAACAAAGGAAGAAGGCATACCAATTTAGGAGAAATTTAAGAATAAAGAAATAGAGGAAGAAGGCACACCTTTCAAGAATGTAGAGATCAACTTATAAGGAGATGTGTTCCTGAAGTAGAAATACAAGATTTTTTTCATCACTATCATTCTTTAGATTATGGTGGTCACTTTGGCAGACAAAGAACAACAATAAAAGTGTTGCAATGTCAGTTTTATTGGTCAACTATTTTCAAAGATGCTCCCTCATTTGTTAAGCAATGTGATAGATGTCAAAGAAGTGAAAACATTCCCAAAAGGCAAGATGTCAAAGGTGCTCACTCATTTGTTATGCCCGAGGGCTTTACTGTCGGTTTGGTTGTTACCTGAATCAGGTTAGTAGGGTCCAACCTTTCTTGCCTTGGTTCGTGTATGGTATGGTGTAAGTCTGCCCAACCTTAGCCTCCTTCGGCACTTGGAATGCATGTTTGGATACTACACGCCTGACTTTTTTATGTTTGGTCTAGTCAAATTATATATATTTAGATGTTAAAACTGTGTCCGTCACATGTCTTTTATGTGCTTGCCATGTATTTGATAACCTTTTGGACCATCTTAATTTCCCTTTGGGACCTACAGTGCAATTCCTGAATTGGGCCTAAAAACTTTAGGGTAAAAACCTAAGTTTTGGGGTTTTGGGCTAACCCAACCCATAGCTCTTTAGCTAACCCAACCCAAACATCTTTATCTAATCCAAGTCATACCTCTTTAGGCATGACACCCATACCTCTGATATCACCAAGCCAACCTATACATCCTTATCCAACTCATATCTCTTTAGGTATGACACCAATACATATGAATCACCAAGCCAACCACCTTTTTCTATAAAATCCATCCCTTCTCTCACATTTTTACCATTTCTCCTTCCCTCTTCACCTCCAACAACATTCTTCTACTCTCCTTGGCCGCCTTCTTCCTCCTTGGAGCTCCAATCACCCTCCTCTACATTTCTAACCTCATATAGCCATAGGTTTTGAGGTTGGATGCTTCAAAAGACCTCCCATTGGTCTTCCCTTGTTAGTTTCAGGTTTGTGCTCCCTTTATTGCTTGTTGTTTGATATATATTGCCTATCGTTTTAGGTTATTTTATTTTTATGATATTTTTTAATGTAGATATACCTGTTAAGAGCAGCTTTAGTACTCATATATCTTATTTGCCCCGGTAACTAAATAGATATGATTTTTATAATGCACATAGGTCACTGATCTGCACTATTTTGGTATAAAAATCATAACTTGACACTCCAATGCTACATTTGCACAATTCTTCTTATTTTACACTCATAACATGTATGACGGTAAAAATTGAGAAAATAGTGCATGTATGAGGGTAAAAATTGAGCAAAAGTGGCAATTTTCACCATTATATTGACATTAGAGTCCATTTTTTTCAATTTTTACTCTTTGACCATGTAGTATCTATTGATGAAAAATTTGCCATTTTGTTGATGGTGATATTAGTAGTTCTTGGTAAAATTTTAAACCAATCTAAGAACTTAATAATCATGAGCATCACCCATAAGTGCGCTTTATATTTCCTGTGTTGTTTATGACTATGAGCATGATCATTGATTATGTTATATGTTAAGCCATCAATTTTAAGCTAATAAAATCTAGTAAAATATATGATACTCCAATAAGTATCTACTTGAAATATATAAATTTTTTGAATGATTAAAAATCATCTAAGTATCTTTTGGTGGTGTTTATCTGGATAGTGTAAAGATGCAGGGTGGAAACCCTAGTTTTTCCCACTCCGATTGTAAATTACTTTAAAATAGGTTAATGGTTTTGGATTTGAGTGAAACTTGGTCCACAACTTACCCTTTGTTTTAGTAGAACCGAGAAAAAATTTGGGACCTTTTGGGTAGGCTCCAAATTTTATTTGTGAATTTCCAAATTGTTAGAGTCCAAATAGTTTCATAAACAGCCCATCTAGTGACCTAACTTTTAAAAACCACTTAGACCCATTTAGAACTAAATTGGGCTTAACTATTACTAGGATCAAGCTCAATATGTCAGGTAACTAGGCCCATTGGCCTAATCCCATTTGGAGTCCACATGCCCATGAACGAACAGTTACAAAATTGGTGTGTCGCCCACGAACACTGTTCTAACAGCTTAGGGCCGAGCTTAATGAGCCTTGTTCCTCTTGATTTGCCCATGTGCTAGCCATGGTAGAATTTACCTATGAACATTAGAGTGTAAGGACCCACCCATCCAAATTTCAACCCATTTGGATATTGGTAGGCCCGTCTGAAAAATCGTATAGTAAGCCCATTCAATTAAAACTAGAATTGATTAAAGCCCACTAAGTGAGTATGAAACCAAAACCTTAATGGTGTTACCTAATAAGGTTTAACACTTCACTTAGGAGATAATTAAGAAAATTAAATGATATTTAAGTGTCAAGCTTGTGTGGGGGCTTTCTTCGTTTTGCGTGCCATTGTGACTCAATTCTTAGTTGGTTCCATCTCTGTGTTAGGTATTGCAGGTGAGCTCACAGACTAGAATACGAAGCTCTACTCATCCAGGTCCATAGGTCTCCCCCTTTACTTCTTCTCTGCTTTACTCCTTGCATGTCGAGTTTAACCGTGTTATAAACATAGGTCAACATCGACAGTGTTTTATCAAATCCCTTTGATGTTGGGCTATTTAATCGTGTTTTCTATACATGTTTAATAAAAATTCAAGGTTGAGACCCCTTGATAGTTTTTGAAAGATATGATCCAGAACCTAAGTGTAAAATCATCTCCCAAGCCTATGTGTATAAATATTAGGGTTTATGGCTTTTATGAGTAAGAGTGTGTACGAGATGTATGGACCGCACTAGTACTCCTTCATACCCCGAGGTAGCGTGGAGTATAATGGTACAGTGCAACGCAATACATTTCTGGAACTTGTGGCACTAACTTAACCGTTCCTTTAGCCACTCGAGTATTGTGGAAGGTGTAATATTGAGGATATGAGGGCATACGTACGGTATGTATGAATATAAATATTAGTCATGCATGCGTGTTGACAGTCGTTTAAGCATGTTTGCTTACCACTAAGTGTAAGGCAATTTTGAAGTTTCATAAGTTTTCGTGGGTAATTGAATACCCATTAGCCAGCTTGTTGTTTTACCGATTGTGATTTAGACCGGTAATTGAATTTATTTGATTACAGACGTGGTTTTTTATTATATGTAGGTGAGGTTCCCTTCGATGGCCTGCCTAGGTGAATGAATCAGGCTGGGGCCCTATGTAATGTTGTGTGTTTTAGACTATGTATTTTGTGGATAACTATATGTCAGACATGTGCCCTAACTATGTGAACCTTGTATGATTTAGATGTATGCCATGATAGTTGTGCTATCATGTTTTATCGTTATATCATTATATTATTATTGTGGAGCTGCAATAGTTTGGGGCAAAGCTAACCATCATCTGCAAGGTATATAAACCCTAGAGTCATGGAACATGACGAGGACCTAAGTCAGGTACATGAAACATATTTGGCTGCAACTGTTTGTGTGTTAGAGTAACATGAGTGGAGAAGCTTATAGTTCACACTAGTTGAAGACCCACGTGAAGTTTGGAAATTAGGGTTTAATGCCCTGCTGCTCGATGATGCTCTATAATTTCTTTGACGCTTTATTTGTTGCTCACATAGGGAATATGGAACAGGTAACCACGACTCTTATTTAAATACTTGCATCATCTTCATGTAACTAATAAGAAGACTTAAGCCAATCACTTGAACTAAGCAGTAAGAATATGATGTACCAACAACATGCAACCTCAAAACTGTTGTAGGGATAATGCTTCTTCTCCAGTCTGGAGTGGTCATCACATTTTTAAAGTCACTGCTCATAATCGTAGGGGAGGTTTTGCCTCTGTAATAGATAGGGGTGTTCATATAGGATTCCTTTAAGTCTAAGGTCCACTTTTGTAGTAGGAACTCTGCATTCTTTCTATGAAAACCAAGCCTAGTGTCCATCTTAAGCCTCTACAGGGGGAGATCCACTTCTATAAAGTCTATATGCGATAGCCCAATAAGTAGCTTCCAAATTATAATATCAAGATTCAATTCGTCCCTTCTAGCCGAATTGGGGTGCTACACAAGACATGTCTTTGCACAGAATTATGAAAGTAGAGCTCATTGATGTATAGGGTATAGATTTCATATGCGACCATAACATCTTTGTAGCAGTAGACTATGTCTTGAAGTGGGTAGAAGCAACAACTCTTCCAACCAATGATGCCCAAGTTGTTATCAAATTTTGGACAAGAACATCTTTAAATGGTTAGGTAGACCAAGGACAGTCATTAGTGATAGAAAGTCATATTTCTATAATCAAACTTTTAACACATTATTAGCTAAATATGGTGTGAAGCATAAAGTGGCTACAGCTTACCACCCTTAGACAAATGGGCAAGCTGCAATCTCCCACTAATTAATAAAAGGATTTTAGAAAAAATTGTTAGTCGTACAAGAAAGGAATGGCCAATGAAGCTTGATGATGCCTTGTGGGTATATAGAATAGCTTTTAAAACACCCACGGGATTGTCTTTGGAAAAGCATGTCACTTACCAATTTAGTTAGAAAACAAGACCTATTAGGCAATTCAAAAGCTGCATTTTGAAGCAAGGGTATGTAGGGAAAGGAGGTTGATGGAACTGAATGATATGGATGAATTTAGAATAAAAGCCTACACTAATACCAAGTTGTACAAGAAGGGCCCTAAGCTTTGGCATGACAGACACATCCTGGTAAGAAATATTGAGCCAAAACATCAAGTTTTGCTATACAACTTTAGACTAAGGTTATTTTTAGGAAAACTCAATTCTATAGGTTGGGTCCATTTACTATGATTCAAACATTCCTACATGGTTCTGTAGAAATTAGGAATGAGAAAACAGGTATGCAACCCATGTACAGAGGTTAATGTACAGAAGTTGAAAAAGTATTTTGGTGAAGATTGGATTGGATCCATCTCCACAATTGCTCTAATGGACAAATGAAGGAAAGAGAGAATCAAATTTGTGTTGGATGGGATGCAACCCATGTATTCAAAATAAAGAGAAAAAAAGAACAATAGGATAACGATAATGTATATAGTTAATGTGTTGTATAGGGCAAATAAAAGAGCAACCAAGCAAAGCGGGCCAAATTATGATTCAAATTCAAAAGATCAAATCTGGTCGGGTCAGAAGAGTACAGGTAAAAAAAGGAATTGAGTAGGAAGACCATTCATGCATTTGGGGTAAAACTCTCTAACCTTTTCTCACTTCTCTGCAATATATAGGCTTTCACCTAAATCCCCATCAATAAATCTTCGTTCACTCCTTGCTCAGGTATGCAATTTCAATCACCTTTTTACCATTACACTTAGTATTATGTTTACTATTTACTACCCCTGGAGTGACTTCATTTGATTAGTGTCCATTGTTCACTTGAATGACATATTTTACTGAGTAATGAATGCAAATAGATAACTTGTTTGCTAGGTCATCACTATTTGAGTAGGATAAAAAAATCGTAAAATTATGAAGCTCAATTTGTGCAACTGTTTTATTTTTTGTAAATATATTTGTTTTAATATTCACATGAAAAGTTCAGTTTTTTTTTTACAATTTTACTTTGAAATGTTCCATAGTTAAAACATGTTGCTTAGAGACATGAGGAAAAAGGCAAATGCTTTGAAATCGAAGGCTAACCACAAAGAAGAACGAACTCCTCAATTCTAAGTAAAGTCCCAAGCGCAGAAGTTCCAATGGAGAATAAGAAAACAAACCTAAAGGAAGAAATTACACTAACACCGGTCATTCAAGATGAGATGGAAGAGGAACCTAGTTTTCCCTCACTACCCAAAGAGAGAAGTAAATTAACATGCTATTACCTCATTCTTCATGAAGACTCCAACAAAACCAAAAGAAAAGGTGGCAGTAGAAGAAAAAAGCAAGCAGAAGAGGATAATTTGGGCAAATCGCAAAAGGAAGAAAGCACATGTAGTGAGAAGCATTTTCCTCTCACAAAAGAAAAGTTATAAAAAAGAGACAGGAAAGCAAAGCAAATCCCCAACTAGAAAAGGAATCTTTAGCTGAGCTAGAACTAGTGATAATCCAGGATGAGAAACAGCCATGTCTTGAAGGTAATCTGGGGGAGAAAAGTGTTAAAGAGTCAAGCACGAAGAAGCCTACAAGGAAAAGTACTAGAAGGAAAGCCATAAACCAACAACCGTTTACTTAGGGAACTATAATGGTTCTAACAGAGGAATAGAGTGACATGCCATTGGAGAAGGAAAAAAGGTACTAGCTGAACTTGAGCAAGAGTCTCAAGAAAGGGAGAAGGTTACATAGATCCCCACCGGGTTGGGAATCAAAAGAAAAAGGAAATCAGCTGAATTTGTGCCGAAGGGAAGAGATACAAGAGCTAGTAAGAAGCAAAATACAAAAGAAGCCAAAGATTCAGTTCCAAAAGCAAGCAAGAAAGATCAATAAAAGAAAAAGAAATTTGTAGATGAAGCATTATAGAATGGAGCAGAGGAAGAAAAGGAAGTGGATGATAGAAAAGATGAGGAGCAAAGAAGGCCGACTCCAAAGCCACGAGTCAACATGGTAGCAAAGAGATCAAAGCCAGACTCAGCAACTCCTAAGAAAATTACAAACTTTTACCCATTTAATTCTGGAGTAACACATGCCTATTTCCCAGATGTGTTGTCAAAGAAGAAGGTCATAAAGGAGAGAATATTAAACTAGGAGAATGAGCAAGGTGAGCAGGAAATAAAAGACTAATAGTTGCATATGGATGACAAACATTCTGTGAGAGACTAGGAATTGTAGTTGCACCCTTAGTGAAAGAATTCTATGAAATTATGAAAGGAATGAAGGCCCAAATTTTTGTAAGAGGCAAGTGGATAGCTTTCAGTGAGGATGAAATAAGGAAGACAATCAGATGATCAGAGCAGTTGGAAGATGAATTTTTAAAGATGCAAATGGATTAGTCTAACATTGATGAAATAGAGGAGGCACTATGCAAAAAGGAACAAGCTGTGCAGTGGAACATGGGCAAGCATGACACTCTTTTGAATTTTCATGCAAATGCGCTGCTGCCCAAGTATTGGCCACTTTTCAGGCTAGTGTATTTCTAACTGATGCCATCATCCCACATTTCAAATGTGAGTGTGGAAAAAGGCTCAGTTGTTGGTTGCCGTAGTATAGAAGAAGAAGATCAGCTTGGGCGATCTCATCTATGATCAAATGAATGAAGTGTTCAAACCGTTCAAAGGCTTGTGGTTCCCTTCCCTGATCGCCAAACTATGTCTCAATGCCGAAATTCAGGCAGCAAAGACTAAAGAAATAGTCAAGCTAGGGCTGCTAATCTCTACTAAAGTTATAGAGGCGACTCAAGCATTCCCTTGGAAGAAACCACAATTCAATGCCATTGACATCTTAGCCAATACCTTGACAGTGCTCAAGGAGTGAAATAGATCATGGAGCTGCAAGAAAAAATTACTGGCATTTGCAAAATACTAAAATGAATGGAACAAAGAAATTCTTGAAAAAAGTGGAAATCCCTAAATCCTCTTCTATCTTATTCTTTCTTTGCAAGGCTACTGTCACAAGGGTCAACTTAGGGGTTAAATTTTTTGCCCTAACTGCCTCCGTGCAGCGTGTTTCCCTCCCTGGAAACACCAGCCTACACCACCTGTGTGCTATGGTGCACAGCAGCCTCAGACCACCCACTTGCGAATACTGCACGAACCCAGTCTTGGTACCGCGCCCAGCTACTAGAGCCACTAGTACTGGTATAAGGCTACCAGCGATTGTACCGAACACACACACCAATCACCAAGCCGTAGTGACTACGTGTCCCAGTACCGGTCACTCACTCACCGGCACGACCAGATCTCGGAATCAACGATCTAGTCCTCAATACCCAAACACAATGCAACACCATGATATTACGGGAACTTGTCCCAATCTCTATTCCACTAGTATGAATACAGGATATACAAGTGTCTACACCCTAGACTACTTGCCGGTCGTGGACATGCAAACCCCACAACTGTGCCTCTCGACCCTCACTCGACAGGACATCACCCAACCCTCGGTTCACTGCGTAGGGTTGCTGAACAACTGGTATGTGAGCCTTGACCCTAAAGTGGACGTTGACTACCCCGGTGTCCCCCTTGAAGTTCCAGACCGCCCCTCGGCCTGACTACAGTAACCCCAAGGCATCTCCTTGCCCGACCAAATTTTTCTCCTCCACTAAGATCACTCACACACACTTCACATGTTGTTCTCCTCTTGTCTGATGTCTACATAAGGATGGCACCTCCTTATATAGACATTGGCTGGACAAAAGGGGCACATCACTTTGCTGGATCCTGGCCATCCAATCCCCAATCAATGGCTCAGCATGCTCAATACCAGCAGTCACCTTAGTGATGTTCAAGCAATGCCCTTCGCCATTGATCACCTCATCCACGGTCCAGGATGATTTGCCGACATCACCACAACTCTTGGAGTTTCAGTACATTTACTTGAAAGCCCATGGTGCACTCTAGCCTGTTGGTCGACCCTCATGGTTCACCCCGGCTAGACCTGGTACCGATCCTGCACACTGCAGGCTCCAGACCGCACAGCACACAGCACCGGATCCAAACTCACACGGACCCGGGTGCCCGCACATCAATCTCCACACCAAGTTAGTCTTGCCCGGTATTTTGATCGAACAATCAGCTGGCACGCGCGGTGGTGCTTGCTCGACACACATAACTGGTTCCCAGCATCCTGCTTAGTCCCCATACGCTACTGCTGCCCATATGCTCGGCCATGGTGCACGGTCACCTATACGCTCCCGCATCCGGTACTGCTCCTGGTTCCCCAACTGTACTCCAACATGATGCATGGCACCGGTAGGTTGTTCCACCACACGAATAACACCGGCTATCCGCCTTTGAGTTCGGTATCCACCACACGAATAACTCCAACATGACTCCGTATCAACCAACAAATCCGGTACCTCCACCAGCTGGTCCGGTTGGATCATCACCATTCCCGCAAGGTCAGTCAAGTGCCCCTTGCACTCTCGAGTCACCTGCATTGCCGACAGATGCTCCTCGCTGATAGTGCTGTACTTGACCCCGGAAGATCCTGTCTGCCCACGAACAAAACATGCACCCGCTTCATTTGTGATCAGTATACCTTCCAGCTGTGGGAACACTCCCACTCCAGCAGAATGCATGAAAGGATTCCCGAGTATCAGATCAAAATCATCGAGTTCGATGACCATAAAATCAACTTTCCTTTCAAACTCCCCCAGGAAAATTACGACATTTCTTGCTATACCTTGCACCTATCTCGCCTGTGAGTTCACCGCCTTCACCTTGCTGGTCACGATCCCAGTCTTGAACCCTAGTTCCAACATCATCCTATTGGAAACAAAGTTGCGCGTAGCACTAGTGTCTACTAAGGATGAAACTGCTCTTCTGTTCACTACACATGGAACGTATATCAGGCCAGCTCCTTCCAAAGCTGAGCATTCAACTCGCAACACCCCGAGTATCTGAAGGGTAGATGCTTGTAACGACCCGGCCATTTGTCACAACATTGTGGCCCTAGCTGGCCAGGTGTTACTCATAATTAAGCAGATATGTCTAACATTTTTTTTAACAAAAACATATATAAAGATCCCACAGTCTTAGACCGTTTCCCAGTAGCCACACTTATTTCTCAAATAAATAATAAAAGGAGTCCTCATATTTATTTTGCTCGATGCCCTGGTTGTCAATCACCTACTTTCGTATATGCACACCTACACAGGCAATTCCGCGTTAGTAATTACAACACTAAGTAGTATAATAGATAAAACAAATTAAGTACATTCAACTATTTCCTTATGTTTATTTTAATATGCGGTGGAGCGATTCCACTAAACTCCAAAATAATACGGAGGAGGTATCCGCTGTGATCCGCACACCCTGGCCGTAGCCCTTTTATGGGGAGGCTACCACTACCGTCTCCAGTGCTAGTGCCTCGCACACTCCGCACGTAGCCTTTTTGTGGGGAAGCTATCACTGCACTCAGGTGATTGCTACGCCCCGTTTGTGGGGAAGCTCTCACTACCAATTCTAGTGCCAGTGCCTCACACACCCCAGCCGTAGCCTTTTTACGGGGAGGCTATCACTGCACTCAAGTGATTGCTACGCCCCGTTTGTGGGGAAGCTCTCACGCCAATTCTAGTGCCAGTGCCTCACACACCCCGGCCATAGCCTTTTTATGGGGAGGCTATCACTGAACTTAGGTGAATGCTACGCCCCATTTGTGGGGAAGCTCTCACTGCCAATTCTAGTGCCAGTGCCTCACACACCTCGTTCGTAGCCTTTTTATGGGGACGCTATCACTGCACTCAATGCGATGGAGGAATCGCTGTGCCTCGCTCATCCCGGCCGTAGCCTTTTTATGGAGCGGCTATCACTACTCCAAAACAATGTCGATGCATTACATAAAATTTACGCACATAATACGACCCCGTGTCAAACTGAGTCAATTCTTTGACCCCGGTTGCACTCAGTGCATGGTGGTCGAATCTGGGCTCAGTCCGACCTAAGCTACCAACAAGGAAAGTACGATGTTCTACCTATTATATGTACCTGACTTTTGACTTCGTCTGATTGTGACCCGTGAACCCTAATCTGAATTAGGGCATAAAATTATACATTAGTATAATTTTATTTTGCATGAACTTACATGCAACCTACATGATTAATATACTATCAATTTTAAATGATGTAAATAGTTCATGTTAGTCTTCATTCCTTATTAAATTTTCATCAATTCTAATGATAATTAATTATTAATTATCCCCATCCAAATCCCCATTATCTAATTGATAATTTAATTATTAACATGTCCATTTACAAAACATCTAAGCAATCGACAAGAACCCCATGCATAAGACGCTGGAGATCTAGCAACTTGGCAGGATGTCTTGAACAAACTTTGCATGCAAGAATCCTAATGGAAACAAATAAGATGAGGGATGAAATACTCACATAGTAATGGGGAGGTCGCCTGGGACGGAGATGAGGGATGAACTACTCCCTCCTCCTGCATATATGTACACTTCAACCATTCCCTCCATTAAATTCTCATACCCCATCATCCATTGGTATTTCCTAGGTTCAACGACCCCTTCATTAAATTCTCACACCCCATCATCCATTCATTAATAGGTATTTTCTAGGTGACCTTAAGTCGAACCATGACCAGTCGACTTGATAACCAACCATATCGGTTCATCTATATTTATTTCATAATATTTAGGTTCGAGTCTTGTAATAAAAATCATGGTTTTTATAATCTCCCCAACTTAAAAATATTTTGTCCCCAAAATATTATTACAGCAAGATGATAAGCATGATTAATTATATCTTCAGGATTTTAGGCTGCTCCTGTTGTTGCTTCAAGGGCTGACGACACTCATTTTGAAGGTGTCCCGTCTTTCCGCAATTGTAGCACCGACGGGGCTCACTCCATAACCTTGAATGCATCTTGTTGCAATTTTTTACATAGTCCATACGAAATCTCCTGAAACTTCCTTTTGTGGTTTTCATCGACATTCCGTTGATAGTTCTGCTGCTGGTGTTTTGTAGACCTGTTTTTGCTACTACCCTAGTTGGCATTCTTATGTTGTATAGTAGCCTTCCGTTGTTTCTATGGACGGACATAGTCATACACCAACTCATGAGTAGTGGCTACCTCAGTCACTTCCATTATAGTGCCTCTTAGCGCTGTAGCAACCCTACTCCTCAATTCGGGCTTCAACCCCCAGAAAAATTTGTTTGCTCTGGCCCGGGTAGTTGCCAGACTCCCAGATGCAAATCTCTCCAATTCCAGGAAATTTTTTTGCATACTTTCGGACTAAGTCATCGCTCTGAGTTAGAGTGGCAAATTCAAGTGCTTTCTTCTGGACAATAGACTCAGGAAAATATTGTCCATTGAAAGCTGTTACAAATTCCGCCCAAAGAATGGACGAAATCTCCCGTTGATGGAATGCAGTCTTCTCCATGGATTTCCACCAATAGAATGCTTCCTCCTAAAGCATGCATGTCACCAACCTCGCTTGATAGCGATAAGGCACAGAGAGAGATCTAAATGATTTCTCAGTAATGTCCAACCAGCTCGCCGCCTTCATTGGATCAGTCCCACCAATGAATACCTCAGCTCCGTTCCTCCGGAATTTCTCTACAGTGTATCAATTACTGTCACCCCCAACTTGCAGTACCACTTGTCGGACTACTGGTGGCACTGGGTTTGGAAGTTCCCCTCGCTCGCCCGGGTCAGCTATCCCTACCCGCTCTTGGGTGTTCCCCTAGTCCCCATTTGGGACACTACTAGGACCCGCAGCTGAATTTGGATGTCCATTCCCTGTTACCAATCCCGGTAATCTCTGCGCTATTTACTGAATCACAAAACTAGTATTATCTGAAGCCTGCGCAAGTCCCAGTATGACCGTCAAAATTTGGCCTAACACACTCTCCACGTTCTTGTCCGACTGCATAGCTTGCCTCGACTTCCTTCGGGTGCCTGCCATCTAAAATTTATTTCGTTATGGTTGATTAAATTTTTTTTTAAGCTTAGTTCAGTTTGTTAGTAAGTCCACTAATTCCCTAATGACATACCCTATTGGAGAAAGATAAATATTGGACTCTTCAACAAGGTACTTGAGTTATAAGATGTGAGCTTTTGGGAAACTTGGCTCTGATACCACCTGTAATGACCTGGCTATTTGTCACAACATTGTGGGCCTAGCTGGCCAGGTGTTACTCACAATTAAGCAGATATGTCTAACATTTTTTTTAACAAAAACATTTATAAGGATCCCACAGTCTTAGACCATTTCCCAGTAGCCACACTTATTTCTCAAATAAATAATAAAAGGAGTCCTCATATTTATTTTGCTCGATGCCCTGGTTGTCAATCACCTACTTTCGTATATGCACACTTGCGGATGCAATTCCGCGTTAGTGATTGCAACACTAAGTAGTATAATAGATAAAACAAATCAAGTATATTCCACTATTTCCTTATGTTTATTTTAATATACGGTGCAGCGATTCCGCTAAACTCCAAAACAATGCGGAGGAGGTATCCGCTGTGATCCGCACACCCTGGCCGTAGTCCTTTTATGGGGAGGCTACCACTACCGACTCCAGTGTCAGTGCCTCGTACACCCCGGCTGTAGCCTTTTTGTGGGGAAGCTATCACTGCACTCAGGTGATTGCTATGCCCCATTTGTGGGGAAGCTCTCACTACCAATTCTAGTGCCAGTGCCTCACACACCCCAGCCGTAGCCTTTTTATGGGGAGGCTATCACTGCACTCAGGTGAATGGTATGCCCCATTTGTGGGGAAGCTCTCACTGCCAATTCTAGTGCCAGTGCTTCACACACCCCAGCCGTAGCCTTTTTATGGGGAGGCTATCACTGCACTCAGGTGAATGCTATGCCTCATTTGTGGGGAAGCTCTTACTGCCAATTCTAGTGTCAGTGCCTCACACACCCCAGCCATAGCCTTTTTATGGGGAGGCTATCACTGCACTCCACTGTGATGGAGGAATCATTGTGCCTCGCTCACCCCGGCCATAGCCTTTTTATTGGGCGGCTATCACTACTCCAAAACAATGTCGATACGCATAATTTACGTACATAATACGACCCCGTGTCGGACTGAGTCAATTCTTTGACCCTGGTTGCACTCGGTGCATGGTGGTTGAATCTGGGCTCAGGCCGACCTAGGCTACCAACAAGGAAAGTACAATGTTCTACCTATTGTACGTACCTGACTTGTGACTTCGTTTGACTGTGACCCGTGAACCCTAATCTGAATGAGGGCATAAAATTATACATTAGTATAATTTTATTTTGCATGAACCTACATGCAACCTACATGACTAATATACTATCAATTTTAAATGATGTAATTAGTTCATGTTAGTCTTCATTCCTTATTAAATTTTCAGCAATTCTAATGATAATTAATTATTAGTTATCCCCATCCAAATCCTCATTATCTAATTAATAATTTAATTATTAACATGTCCATTTACAAAACAATTAAGCAATCGACAAGTACCCCATGCATAAGATGCTGGAGATCTAGCAACTTGGCAGGGCGTCTTGAACAAACTTTGCATGCAAGAATCCTAATGGAAACAAATAAGATGAGGGATGAAATACTCACACAGTAATGGGGAGGTCGCCTAAGACGGAGATGAGGGATGAACTACTCCCTCCTCCTGCATATATATACACTTCAACCATTCCCTCCATTAAATTCTCATACCCCATCATCCATTGGTATTTCCTAGGTTCAACGACCCCTTCACTAAAATCTCACACCCCATCATCCATTAATGAATAGGTATTTTCAAGGTGACCTTAAGTTGAACCATGACCGGTCGACTTGATAACCAACTATATCGGTTCATCTATCTTTATTTCATAATATTTAGGTTCGAGTCTTGTAATAAAAATCATGGTTTTTATAATGCTCGGGCAAGAGGCTCCTCCCCTTGGTCCTGGTCTACATGCGCTACCAAGGCATTCACCCTGCCTTGGTTTGGACACTGCTTTGCTCGATGCGGTCCCCCACACAGAAAGCACCCGTATGCTGGAACACCCGGCCCACGATCCCTGCTGCCCAACCCAATGTCTGGCCCCCTCTTTGCCCGGAATGGTCTTCTGTCCTCCCGTTGGCTGCCTCGGCCACCCAGGGTCATCTTGCCCTGGGTATCCTCCTTGACACCCGTCCGTGGCTGCAAGTCCACCAAGGCGTCGGCTGCCTCCAAAGCTGTAGGCAAATCCTGGACTTTCTGCCGCCTCAGCTTCACCTGAGCCCAAGGCTGCAAACTAGAGATAAAGTTAAATAACTTATCTTCCTCCGACATGATTCTGATGTCGAGGAGACAGGAGCTAAACTCTTTGACATACGCCCTCACTGTTCCGGACTGTCTCAACTGCTTGAGTCGGTCCCTTGCCACCCAGGTAGTGTTAGATGGCAAGAATTGCTCCCGAAGCTCCTCTTTTAAGGAATTCCAGGTCTCCGTTCAGGGTTGACCAGCACTCCGATCCTCATCGGTGAGAGTTCGATACCACAACTTGGCATCCCCCGATAGAAACATGCTGGCCAAAGAAACCTGGCGCTCTTCGGGTATATTTGCAGCAATGAAGTACTCTTCAATATCCCAGATTAAGTTCTCTAGGTCCTTGGCTGACCTAGATCCCTCGAACTTCTTTGGCTCTGACACCTTAAGCCTTGCCGGGATCGAGCTTTCTTTGGCTGCCCGGTCAACCATACCTGGTTGAGGATATCTAGCGACAACCTGCTTCAACAGAGTTACATCTGTATTTAAAGCCCAAATGATATCCCGGAACTCCTCCAACAGTCCCGTCGTTGCTGCTTCTTTGATACGGCTGGTCTCGGGTATGTCTCTCACCCGTGAACCCAAGTCCTTCATCCCTTCTATTAAGGACTGTAGTTGCTCGAAGATGGTTCGCCTATCATCACTACTGGTAGGTCCTCCCACCAGCACTTCTAGTCGCGTCACACGCTCCTGTGTGTCCCTCTTGGTACCTACTTACTGGCAAAATGTGGAGGCTTTCCCTTGAAAGTAAAGACGTGCCTCGTAAGACCTTCGACTCCCTACCGAACTCCCAGCTCTGATACCTTTGTCAGAGGGGTCAACTTAGGGGTTAAATTTTTCGCCCTAACTGCCTTTGTGTGGCATGTTTCCATCCCTGGAAACACCAGCCTACACCACCTCTGCACACACCAATGTGCTGTGGTGCACAGTGGCCTCGGACCACCCATGTAACACCCCGTTTCGGCTCACCCGTGAACCGACCCAGAAATGTCACCGGCGACCGAACCGTTCGCTAATCTACTGGGTTCGGTTAAGCCGACCCGGATCTGCCCTCGGCGTCTCAAGATGGAGATGCAAACATGAAATGCATGAATGGGAACGATTGGGTTCTAACGTGGTCCTACATGCATGCTATGATGTACAAGCAAAAACAAGACAAAACAATAAATGAGAAACCAAAAGAAAATATATACTACTACGTAAAAACGGACAGAGTTTCCCTTAAAAGTGCAATAAGGGCCAACCTGTCCACAACAAAGGTATATAAATATTTTATCAAAATACGACAAAACATAACAATCTACCGTGACATTCCATTATTATCTCATTTGTTTTCATCTAAGCCGAGGCTGAACTCCAAGGCTCCCTGCTCATTCACATCTATCCGTTCATTTCATAACAGGCAATTCATCAAGACAAAAACATTCTAACAATCATTCACACAACATTAAACAACCATCATTATACATTACACGCGGCAGGTACATGTGTGCGCGGTTCCGTGCTGCTCCTCCGCAGTCCCGACAGCTTTCATTGCTCGCATTCCTCACCTACATATATATAGAAAAACCGTCAGTAACGAGTGTTACCGGCCCGGAAAATAACTAATATCAATCTGGCACAGGAGAGCAAACTCTCCTGTTGAATGAAAACCATATACTTCCTCAAGAACTCTCATCAGGGCACATACGGGAGCCGTCGCCCTCGGGTCGACAGCGTCCCCCTTTCTTTCTCATTCTCATACCTTGGCCATTTCTCTATCGCTTCTCGCATCAAATCTCATTCCTTTCCGCCCTCTGCACCTTCCATATTACTCCTGGCCTTGAGCACGAAGGCCGAGTACTCTCAGGCAGTCGCCTTTAGTACCCTTTGAAACCACAAGTCTAGACATGCGCTGCAATGCAGTACCCGTGAACCTCCACACTTCTCCGGGTTTGAGGAACTCAAAGGTGGAGTTGTCAGGATCCCTCGGGAATGAAACGGCCTGCACACCATTCCAGAGCCCACTATCGACACACACGTGCCCGCTCGCGTAGCACGGTAGTCGGATTTCCCTCATTCAATCTCTCACAAAAATGCGAAAACTATACATATATATAGGTCTGGGTTGGGATTTATACAATAGGCCCGAAGGCAACGTGAGCTGGATCTGAAGTTCGAAAACAAACTCGAGGGATCTCATCCTCGAGGGTTATTAATCCGGAAAATTGTTGGCTAAATGGCCCGAGTTAAGTGGGATCCGATAAAACGCCACTTAACACGTCCTGCATGTAATAAATCAAATACACAATAGAATAGCGTAAAACAGAGAACGAGTCCTAAACGGACCTGGTAGAAGCTCCAAACGGGTCCACGCGCCTAGGCGGCGAGCTCCTACACCGTACCTACACAATCAAGCTAAAAACTAACGCCCGCATGATGAATCACACATCCTATAGCATGCACACACAATCAACACAATCACGCATCAATCAACACACATCAACCTATATCAATTCTAGCAAGTCTACTTAGGCTAGTTTGCATTAGATCATGATCATTACCTAGTTACCCTAATTAGTTTCTTAGCCTCAATTTTTAACACCACTCAATCAAACAAATTTCATATTTTATCCTTAATCAAATCTACATTTATATATATTATTATAACACACAATTCACCAATCCTAGAATGCAATTCTAATAATCAATACTTTCAAATAATTAAGTTAAAATAAATTATACCTCGCGTCGTCGAAAATCGGCGACGGCTAGGGTTTCCGTTTCGTGGCTCGAAACTCGAATTCGGCACCTAGCGGCGTCCGAAGTCCGATCAGATTGGATCGGGTGCGTTTGGCGGATGATCCGGCGAATTTCCCACGAATCCAATTTTCTCGGCGGTTCCGGCGGTTTTCCGGCGAGTGTCGGCAGTTTTCCGGCAGATTCCGACGGTTTCCGGCGATGATTCGGGACGGGGCAATCAGGGGGTCTATCGGCACCAGCTCGACGAGCTTGGTCCGATGGTGGTGTCAAACAAAGCAGCCGGGGTGGCGATGGCTGTCGGCGGCGGCGTTGAAAACGGGCGGCGGCGGCGGCGTGCTCCGATCGGGGCTGCGGCCGGCCTCGATGGCGCTCGGGATGGTGGGGGAAATGTCGGCGACGGCGAGAGGGTGAGACTCGGTGGTCACAGCGGCGGCGACGGCCACCGAACGGCGGCGGAATCCGGCTCGGAGTGGCGACGGCCGAGGCAGCTTCGTGGCATCGCGGCGGCGCGCCGGCAGGCGATCGGTGGCCGGGGTCGGTCGTGGCGGCACGGAGACGGTACGACAAGGCGGAGCGGCATCGATCGGTGGCAGAGCGACGTCGGCGGTGGCGGCAGCGGCGGCAGCACACAACGGCAAGGGTTTGTGTGAAGAATGGTCGGGAGGGAGAAGAAATGCTCTAGTGGCAGTTTCGTAAATAAGTATTGACTCGATTCCTACTTGAGTCAAAATAATAACTAGTTCGTAATAAATTCTAAAAAAAATCTAGAAAAATATGGAAAATTTCCATAAAATAAAACAAACACAACAACATCCAAATGGCATGCTCTATAACTAATAACCCACCCGAATATAAACCAACGCGTCCTAACGCATTATTCGGCTTAAAACTATTTCTATGATAAAAAATATAAAAAGAAAAAAATACTGCATACTTTCATATATTTTGATAACTTATATCTCACCATCTTCTCAACGTTATCATCATATATTCAGGTACACCTGACTCTCATCGCTCATAACTCACGGCTGGCCTCGACTCAGAACGCGGTTCATGAAACTGACTCGACTCGAACCAACGGTTGAACCGACTGGTTTGGTAACGTAAAACCCTGACTCGAGTCATGGGTTTTACAACCCACTTACGAATACTGCACGAACCCAGTCCTGGTACTGCGCCCAACTACTAGCGCCACTAGTACCGGTATCAAGCTACCAGCGATTGTACCGAACACACACACCGATCACCAAGCCGTAGTGACTACGCGTGCCAGTACCGGTCACTCACTCACCGGCACGACCAGATCTTGGAATCACCAATCTAGTCCTCAGTACCCAAACTCGATGCAACACCACGATATTACGGGAACTTGTCCCAACCTCTATTCCACTAGTATGAATACAAGATATACAAGTGTCTACACCCTAGACTACTTACCGGTCATGGACATGTAAACCCCACAACCGTGCCTCTCGGCCCTCACTCGACAGGACTTCACCCAACCCTCGGTTCACCGCATACAACTGGTATGTGAGCCTTGATCCTAAAGGCGGACGTTGACTACCTTGGTAGTCCCCCTTAATGTTCCCGACCGCCCCTCGGCCTGACTGCAGTAACCCCAAGGCATCCCCTTGCCTGGCCAAGTTTCTCTCCTCCACTAAGATCACTCAAACACACATCACATGTTGTTCTCCTCTTGTCTGATGTCTACATAAGGATGACACCTCCTTATATAGACATTGGCTGGACAAAGGGGCACATCCCCTTGCTGGATCCTGGCCATCCAATCCCGATCAATGGCTCAGCATGCTCAATACCAGCAGTCACCTTAGTGATGTTCCAGCACTGCCCTTCACCGTTGATCACCTCATCCACGGTCCAGGATGATCTACCGACATCACCACAACTCTTGGAGTTCCAGCACATTTACTGGAAAGCCCATGGTGCACTCTAGCCTGCTGGTCGACCTTCATGGTTCACCCCGGCTAGACCTGGTACCGATCCTGCACACTGCAGGCTCCAGACCACATAGTACACAGCACCGGATCCAAACTCACACGGACCCGGGTGCCCGCACATCAATCTCCACACCAGGTTAGTCTTGCCCGGTATTTTGATCGAACAATCAGCTGGCACGTGCAGTGGTGCTCGCTCGACACACAGAACTGGTTCCCAGCATCCTGCTTAGTCCCCACACACTACTGCTGCCCACATGCTCGGCCATGGTGCACGGTCACCTGCACGCTCCCACACCCGGTACTACTCCTGGCATGGCACGACCTCGCATGCGCCTGGTTCCTCAACTTCACTCCAACATGTTGCATGGCATCGCTAGGTTTTTCCACCACACAAATAACACCGGCTATCCGCCTTTGACACGTGATTCGCTAGGGACAACTGCCAAACCCTAGCGCCCAACTGTCCCACAAGCCTATGTCACAGGGGTCAACTTAGGGGTTAAAATTTTTGCCCTAACTGCCTCCGTGCGGCGTGTTTCCCTCCCTGGAAACACCAGCCTACACCACCTCCGCACACACCAATGTGCTGTGGTGCACAGCGGCCTCGGACCACCCACTTGCGAATACTGCACGAACCCAGTCCCGGTACCGTGCCCAGCTACTAGCACCACTAGTACCGGTATCAGGCTACCAGCGATTGTACCGAACACACACACCGATCACCAAGCTGCAGTGACTACGCGTCCCACGTACTGATCACCCATCTCGGTACCAATAGACCTCGGAATCACAGGTCTAACCCCGGTGGCCAAACACGACGCATACACCACAAGTATTACAGGAACTTGTCCCAACCTCTATTCCACTAGTATGAATACAGGATATACAAGTATCTACACCCTAGACTACTTGCCGGTCGTGGACATGCAAACCCCACGACCGTGCCTCTCGACCCTCACTCGACAGGACTTCACCCAACCCTCGGTTCACCGCGCAGGGTTGCCGAACAACTGGTATGTGAGCCTTGACCCTAAAGGCGGACGTCGACTACCCCGGTAGTCCCCCTTGAAGTTCCAGACCGCCCCTCGGCCTGACTGCAGTAACCCCAAGGCATCCCCTTGCCCGGCCAAGTTTCTCTCCTCCACTAAGATCACTCACACACACTTCACATGTTGTTCTCCTCTTGTCTATCTCTACACAAGGATGGCACCTCCTTATATAGACATTGGCTGGACAAAAGGGGCACATCACCTTGCTGGATCCTGGCCATCCAATCCCCGATCAATGGCTCAGCATGCTCAATACCAGCAGTCACCTTAGTGATGTTCCAGCACTGCCCTTCACCGTTGATCACCTCATCCACGGTCCAGGATGATCTGCCGACATCACCACAACTCTTGGAGTTCCAGCACATTTACTGGAAAGCCCATGGTGCACTCTAGCCTGCTGGTCGACCCTCATGGTTCACCCCGGCTAGACCTGGTACCGATCCTGCACACAGCAGGCTCCAGACCGCTCAGCACACAGCACCGGCTCCAAACTCACTCGGACCCGGGTGCCCGCACATCAATCTCCACACCAGGTTAGTCTTGCCCGGTATTTTGATCGAACAATCAGCTGGCACGCGCGGTGGTGCTCGCTCGACACACACAACTGGTTCCCAGCATCCTGCTTAGTCCCCACACGCTACTGCTGCCCACATGCTCGGCCATGGTGCACGGTCACCTGCACGCTCCCGCACCGGTACTGCTCCTGGCACGGCATGACCTCGCATGCGCCTGGATCCGTCGGTCCCAACTGCACTCCAACATGATGCATGGCCCGGTAGGTTGTTCCACCATACGAATAACACCGGCTATCCGCCTTTGACACAGGATTCGCTAGGGACAACCGCCAAACCCTAGCGCCCGACTGTCCCACAAGCTAAGCCTGTAACAGTTCTCCCCCACCAATGAGACCCGATGTCCTCATCGGAGGTTTGAGTCCTGACCTTTGTCTGAAGTGCGTCACTACTCCAACAGTTGCCTGGAACCCGGCCATTCCAGAATTGGCTCCGATGATCACAGCTCTTATCACACCAAAAAGCTGTAAGGTATGGCACCGACCAAACCTATTCAAAGATGACCCTACATGGCGCAAACCATGTACGAACTTCCCGTAATTGGCCAAACTCCTAGGAAGTTCTTCCTTCCAGTCACCCCTGTTGGCATCCACTCAGCAATGGAATCCGCCTGATTCCTCACTCGCACCTTACTCGGCCAATTCTAGGGAAGCTCAACTCCCCTAATCACGAACTCACACGGCTCTTCACACAGAGAATGCTCCTTGAGCCCCTGCATCGGGTTGACCCTCGTGATCCACCCATCACTTCCCGACATCAGGTCCAACTCCAAGGAACTGGGTACTTCTTCCACATGGTCACCTCCTGTAACCCATGGTGCATGACGGCTGAATTTTCCCCCATCTAGGAACCACATCTGGATCTGTGTGAGTTCCGTCCGGCACCACACTCTAGTGCGCCGGCGCTGGTACCCTCCCTGGCACCAACTCGATCTGGTGAACGATCGTCCTCTCGGGAGACCCCTTTGGCAACTTGATAGACTCCGCATCAACCAACAAATCCGGTACCTCCACCACCTGGTCCGGTTGGATCATCACCATTCCCGCAAGGTCAGTCAAGTCCCCCGTGCACTCTCGAGTCACCTGCATTGCCGACAGATGCTCCTCCCTGACAGTGCTGTACTTGACCCCGGAAGATCCTCTCTGCCCACGAACAAAACATGCACCCACTTCATTTGCGATCAGTATACCTTCCAGCTGTGGGAACACTCCCACTCCAGCAGAACGCATGAAAGGATTCCCGAGTATCAGATCAAAATCATCGAGTTCGATGACCATCAAATCAACTCGCCCTTCAAACTCCCCCAGGCAAATTCCGACATTTCTGGCTATACCTTGCACCTGTCTCGCCTGTGAGTTCACCGCCTTCACCTTGCTGGTCACGATCCCAGTCTTCAACCCTAGTTCCAACGCCATCCCATTGGAAACAAAGTTGTGCGTAGCACATGTAACGACCCTCCATTTTTCACGATAATGTGGGCCTAACTGG